>JADBJO010009341.1:5000-77500 GCA_016801955.1 Conus betulinus
GCGGGGTGTTCGATTGATGGAACAATAGTCTTTACTCGTTGAAGGAAAACAAAATCTTGTGCATGAATTGCCTTCTTTTGAAATCACGATTTTTCATTAAAGACCAGTCTTTGTTGTTGTTTTGCTGATTATTCTGTACTTTTTTCACCCTCTAAATCTGACATCTTAATCAGATGCCGTTAATAAGTAATTGATATGTGTGTCAAATATGTACCCCTATAGCTTATACTTGCCACATATGACTAAATCCGCGACGTATCTCCCGACGATTCTGTACGTATAAGTGGATATAAATCTAGGTACAGGTCATAAATGGGACTGGGTTGGTTTTTACAGCATAATTGTCCTTGATAAAGGTCATTTCGCACGACAGTACATGATGAGCTGGGTAATTAATGAATACAACATTGTTGTACAATGACGTAAGATCAAGTCCCGTGTTCCATGGCTGCAGCTCGAGTATGGAGTGGTGAGATTGACGTCCTATCAGCCGGAGGCTCTTAAGGACATGTTGTTGTTCCCGGACAGAGCCGTGGGCATAGTCGTGGCATACAGCATGAATACATTACGCTTGATTTGAATAAATGGGCTGAATAATGATTTTCCAACATTGTTGCACAATGATGTCTGATCAACTCCTGTGTTCCACGGGCCGCAGCCTGAGTATTGATTTGTGAGATTAACGTCCTACCAGCCAGAGGCACTGAGGGACTCGTTGTTCCCGGACAGGGCCGTGGGCATAGTTGTGGCATGCAGCGGGAGTACATCACGCTTGAATTAATTAAGTCGGTTCAGCTGAGACTACAGAGGACATGAATACTGTTGGAGCTGCTCAAAGAAGGGAGAGTCTGCTGTTGGAGCACTCCCTGTCATGATCTTGGGCTTTATGAACCCATTGTTTTCAGATCGTCGGTTTATTGGAAGACTCTAATTCTTTAAGTGCTTTATGAACCCATTGTTTTCAGATCGTCGGTTTATTGGAAGACTCTAATTCCTTAAGTGCTTTATGAACCCATTGTTTTCAGATTGTCGGTTTATTGGAAGACTATTTTTTAAGCGTTTTTATGAACCCATTGTTTTCAGATCGTCGGTTTATTGGCAGACTCTAATTCTTTAAGTGCTTTATGAACCCATTGTTTTCAGATCGTCGGTTTATTGGAAGACTTCTAATTCTTTAAGTGCTTTATGAACCCATTGTTTTCAGATCGTCGGCTTGTTGGAAGACTATAATTTTTTTTTTGTAAGTCTTCAAAGCTTGTAATTTTTTTTTTTCCTCAGAAGAATTTGTCGCGTGCTTTTTTTTGGCCGTGAAAGCTCAGTATATAATGGGCTGTGTATGCTCACACTCACACAGAGTCCCATGAGGTCGATGAATAGAGGTCTGAATATAGGGTTGGGAAAATATAGTTTTATAATTCGGTGGTCACTGAAGATTAGCGTTCGATAGTAGAAAGTTGTCAGACTTTCTGACAAAGTCTTCTGCACAGGATAACCACCATATGTTAGTGCATGGGGATTCCTTATTTTGAACTGTTATTCCTCAAGTCTGGATTTTATGTAGAACTTTAAACCACTGACAATGGTAGGAAAATTCATCGGTGAGAGAGAGAGAGATATATATATATATATATATATATATATATTTCTTTATCCGGTTGTAGGCCAGTACGGGTTTTGTAAGTTCTGAGGGTGAAGCGACATGTAGTTTAGTCCCTTTGATGAGAGAGAGAGAGAGAGAGAGAGAGAGAGAGAAGATGAGAGAGTCCCCTTGGATGAGAGAGAGAGAGATAGAGAGAGAGAGAGAGAGAGAGAGAGAGAGGGCGAGGAGAGAGGAGAATGAGGTAGGCCTAAGCAGGAAGATATTTCTTTTTCCAGGAAGATATTTCTTTTTCCATCTGCCCTTGTCCCCTAGGGACTAAAGGTAACTAACACATTAAAACTACTAAAACAATATTATGATGAAATAAAAGACGGACGAGAGAGAGAGAGAGAGAGAGGAGAGAGAGAGAGAGAGGAGAGAGAGACCGAGAGAGAGGAGGAGAGAGCGAGAGAGAGAGGACGGGGAGGGGGTTAAGTGAGAGGGTGAAGCGGGAATTAGTGGTGGGAGAAGAAAAGGGAGGGGAATATTGTGGTGAGGGAGGGGGTGGCACAAACAAAGCCTTAATTGAGAACATGCACTTATGAGCAGGGTCAGTTTTACAAAGAAATATGAACGGATATGAAAATGGCGTTTGCGTTGTGTTGTGGTGTGTGTGTGTGTGTGTGTGTGTGTGTGTGTGTGTGTGTGTGTGTGTGTGTGCGTGAGGTGCGTGCGTGCGTGCGTGCGTGCGTGCGTGTGTGTGTGTGTGTGTGTGTGTGTGTGTGAGAGAGAGAGAGAGAGAGAGAGAGAGAGAGAGAGAGAGAGAGAGAGAGCGAGAGAGAGAGAGAGAGAGAGAGAGAGAGAGAGAGTGTGTTTTTTTTTACACTTTGGCACTTTGATATTTTATTGTCATCACCAAAGAGGTCTTTTGACATGGAGGGAGGGGGGGTAACAGAACAATAACATTTCCCTCTTCCTTTCCTGCAAACAACTAGTAGCCTACACATTCATTCCTAGTGTGTATCAAATCAAAGGATAACAAAAACAAATAAATTGGTAACATTTCCTTATGACTTCACGCACAGGAGTAATGCAGTAAGGTAAAACAAACAAAAACAAACAAAACACGCACACAGCTTCCGCGATGAATTTCGCAACTGATTTAATTACAAGTTCATCATCTGATGATAACACGACAGCGACATTTTGTCTTTTCGCTATATCTAACTTGGAAAAAATGAACAATTTGTCCGCACTTCATTATAAGCAGTACAGTGGAACAGAAAGTGTTCTTCTCATCAATAATGTGTCTACATGCAGGACAAGGAGATTCTGTGGATGTTTCACATTCAAACCATCTTTTGTTCGCATTAAAACTAAAGTTCTCAACCTAAATCTTGCGTAATTTATTCTGTGCCATTTATCTGTTATGACATTGAGAAACTTTTCAGAATGAAACACATTTTAAATGAGAAAAACCACAGCGATATTTTTCTTTACTTTTCCATATCTGAGTGCCAATTCTGTTTTAAAAGAACAAATAAGCCTGTCTTTAAATTCCGCAATGAACTGTTGCTCATTTTCTTCTTCCTGGGTCATCCACACTATTCCAAAACCCCCTGTTCTGAAAGGACTTTCTTTTTTACATCTTGCCCTCGATGAAGCAAAAAAAAAAAAATAATGATGACAATATGTGACTTCAAAATCAACGAACAATCTAAATAGTGAAAAGAATAAACATCATTTGTACTTGAATCCATATAATAATTTTGATAACGTATAAAGTTTATAGTTGTCATTAGTCCACACTGTTTCATGTATTGTCATTAGTCACATGTTAGGAGCGGAGAGCGGGAGAGAGAGAGAGGAGGTGAGAGAGAGCGAGAGAGAGGGAGAGAGAGAGGAGACGGAGAGAGAGGAGACAAGAGAGAGAGAGAAACAGACAAAGAAACAGAGAGAGACACAACTGGCCAAAACAGACAAGAGAAACAGGAGAGCAAAAACAGGGCCGCCAAACGTTTGGAAGTCCAAAAGATATATTCTGTTTTTGCTCGTTTTAATTACGCTTGCGGTCATCCCATTTTGAAACCAGAGAGATGAATTAGTGGGGGTGAAGGGGGAGGGGGGCGAAGTGGGAGTGGATGGGGGGAAGAAGGGAGTGCGGAAGGGGGAATAGGTTGAGCATGCATAGAAGAAGCCTGAACACAGAAGTAGGAGATATCTGGCATTTCTCCGAGGGGGAACCGAGTGAAAATACAAGGGAAGCAACTCGCAATCAATATGAATGAAGTGACTGTCTTGTTGTTATAATTAGAATTGCAGACGACAATTGAGACCGCTACATGACTGGTAGAACTGGTTTGGCTCGCTTTTTGGTTGAGAACAAGTTGTTTTATGAATATCGTATCGAGCTATTTTTAGTGCCATGTTTCTCCCTGTCTTCGAATGTGCAGGCAGGGTGGGTACTTATTCGGGGTGGTGTGTTGACAAGCCGGTGTGGTCAAAATGCTGCTTTATTTTCTATTCTGAAGTTGTCAACTTGCATGAAAATTTGACCACAGACCGAGAGCCGGGGAGAGTCTCCAGATCTGCACTCCAGTCGAGCGCAGCAACTTGAAGGTATGCTAAAACGGCAGAAGTAGACTGGTGTAAAGTCATGTAGTCTTAAATCGGTATTATAAAAATCAACAGATGATCATGACATGTTTTTAATGGAACTGCAACCTGCAAAGTCACAAGGGTAATACTTGGCAATGATGCTGTTTTGATAAATTAATGAATCTAGCTACTTTTTAGACTGAAATAACTTTTTTTCTAACATCTGTGGTCTGTTATAAACATCACTCAGTCTGCATGATCACTGACAATGTGTAACATTAACAGCATTGTTGTGATTGTGAATTTGATCATCAAGAATTTTGATAAAGGTAAAAAAAAAAAGAGTATCAGCAGGCTTAATAAGAACTGTGAAACTTGAATTTGCGTAAGTGCATGCGAGAGAGAGAGAGAGAGAGAAAGAGAGAGAGAGATTCTGTGTGTGTGTGTGTGTGTGTGAGTGTGTGTGTGTATGTGTGTGTGTGTGTTGTTTTGGTTGAACAAATCACATGGCCATTATCATTCTCATTTATGATTAAATTCGGTCATTGATTTTATGTTTGAAACCCTTATTTTTTGATAATCCAGCCAAAATATCTAAGAACCTAGATCCATTTTCCCCTCTTCTTAATTAAGTTGTATCCTCCTGTCCCTCAGCAAAAAACACATAAACTACAACTTAGAACATGACACCTGCAAATAACGGAATCACATGCAGGTAACTTTCACATGTGTCCAAACTTGTGCCTGTCCCTTCCACAGCCCACCTCTCCTTTGTCTTTCTTTGCCCACACACACACAAACACACACACACACACACACACACACACACACACACACACACTCGTGCACACGCACTCACACTTGCATACAAACAAATGCACAAACACAAACGCCAGATCTTGAAAAGGTACACAAAACAAAATGTTAAAATAAGACATGATTTTGTTATTCCCAGTCTTAAGCATGTGCACATTCATTGTGGGTGAAATTCTCAACTTCATCACTTCCAATCCAGTAGTACATGTATGCAGGCACTGAGAAATGTATCATAATTTGGACAGAGAGTGCACTCTAAAATTTGCAGTGCGTGTGGTGACCATGTGTGAAAGTCTTGTAAAAGAGGCAAACAATGCATACTTTTTACTTAACCTCCACATTAAATTTAGTCCACTTGTTTTCAGGCCTGATTGACTATGTGTCTGTGTGTGTGGACTGCTGTTATGAGGGGAGCTGTTGGCCATGAATTGCTGCCCTTGTCAGCCACCAGCTAATGAATTTACACTCTTGTTAGTGTCCTCTGTTGTCCAATGTCATTTATGACCCAGATGGATTTTTTTCCCATTTTGAACAAGAAACCAAAAAATGTGATCCGGGTCTTTAGAACATACATTCTCTCTCTCTCTCTCTCTCTCTCTCTCTCTCTCTCTCTCTCTCTCTCTCTATATATATATATATATATATAAAGACATATTTCTTTATGCTGTTCTTGCTTCAACAAAACGTTTGTTGCTGTGCTGTCTGGTATCAGGGCAAGGCACAGATGGTAAATGAAGCAAACAGTGCTATCCAAAGTTCACAAGACTTGCTAAACTACATGCAAGGCCATGTGAGGGTGGCAGTCCAGTTAGCTTTCACACACAACACACACACACACACACACACACACACACACACACACACACACACACACACACAATCACGCACACACACACGCACGCACGCACGCACGCACGCATGCATGCGCACACACGCACACACACACACACACACACACACACACACACACACACACACACACACACACACACACACACACACACACACTTGTTTTTGGGTGGGTTGGACTGGAAGAGTGAAAGGATAAATCAAAGCTGACGACAGGCTTCAGACATAGTGGCCTAGCATCAGTATTACTGGCATGGTCTCTGTGAACTGCATTGATTATGTTTGAAATTCAACTGCAGAATGAGAATATGCATGGCTATACATGGAAAGTGGGAATAAGTGCCATGGACATTTTCCCATATGAGTGCATTGAAGATAATACAGCAGTAAATAGTTTACAAATGAGAATATCTTGTTATTTATAGCCTATCAGATGCAGATGAAAGCTACCCTTAGGATTATTTTGTTGCTGTCTGAATGTCGTCAATTTGGTACGCATAGTACACATCCGAGAAAAACATCGTTTATAGGGAATTCTAGATGCACTTCCGTGGTAATTCTTAATATGTTTAGGTAGAATGAGAAGTACATCCCGAGGCTTCTTCTGACAATGACTCACAATTACCATTTGATGTTTGCAAAGTAGACTACAAGACTGCTTGTCCTTTGTAGTACAATAAAGGCTCTGTTTTGTACCACTGTCGTAACAGTGTTTGGATGCATGGTAGTGCCCTGCTGTATCTAAAATCTAACATTGCAAGTGAGAAACAGGTAGACATTGTCAACAGTTCATATAAACACACCTAAATCAAGTGTTAATGTATCCAGTGTCTCTGTTCGTTGACAGACATGAAGATGTGGCAGACCATTTTTGTGGTTGCCCTGTGGGTGGTGCCAGCTCTTGGGGAGCTCACTCTCCTTCAGCAGACCTGTGATGCAAACCGCAAGCATGTCAGCATCGACACCTCCACCGCCAATGTTGTACTGGGTGGATTGTTTGACATTCGTGAGCCTGGCACTGATGGCTTTGGATGTGGCTTGCCTAGTAGAGGTAGGCATTCAGCTTCAGTCCAAGTGTGTGTGTGTGTGTGTGTGTGTGTGTGTGTGTGTGTGTGTGTGTGTGTGCGCGCATGTGCAAGTGGGCATGTTTAAAGGGTTGCTTTATTGAGTTTAAGGTTGTGCGGTTAGGTAGGGGGATGGGAAAGGAAGTGGGGAGACAAGTGGTGATTCAGTAGGTGTGTGGTAGTGGTTGATGGTAAAGGGAAGAGCAGGAAGGAAACGTTATCCATATCAAAGTACTCGAATGATGAAATTTAAGAGACTGCCTGTCATTTAGAAAGGTCTTTTCTGTACTTTCGAGAAAGAAGTTAGCGCAGTTTGTTCCAACTTATAAATCATGCACTCGTACTATACATCAGGTGATTTTATTCAAATACTTACGGACATTCACAGCAGGTACATGGTACATGATTGCATTGACACTTACGCACAAGTAGAAAACATGGGCACACACACACTCAACAAACACACAAACAACACAGGCACACACATGTGCACACACAAAGTACACACATGCGTGTGAGCGCGTGCACACATACACACACTCACACACACACACGCAGACACACACACACACACACACACACACACACACACACACACACACAAAACACAGAGTCTGTCATAAATATTGGGTAGCAGTTATTATTGAATGTGTTTATTGTACACTTGTTTCATTGTAGAACTTCTTCAGTCATACGAGGCGGCTCGCTGGACTATCAAACAGATCAACACCAACAACTATGTCCCTGGAGTTCGTTTCGGTGAGTTAGTACAGTTACTCTAGTTTCAAAAGCTTAGGCTGTATGAAGATGAAATGAAACTTTGTGCAATGGTGTTTAAGTCATTCGTATAGTCTAGAGATTGGTATGATTCTACGTTTCTTCTTCTGGGATAGATCTATTAATGTATATGTTATCATGTGTATAGTTGTTCATGTTATTTTCGCACTGTGTTGTTTTTTATTTTGCTGTATTAGTTTAAATACTTTCTTTATTAGATAAAGGCATAACAAAGAAAACGTACTGTCTGTAATTATTATTAGTGAACTGTGTAAACCAGGGCTTAACATTAAAACTATTGCCTGAATGTTTGGAGCAAGAGCGTTGCCACGTTGGGCAATGAAGTTCATTCTGATCTGAACTTGCCTGTCTGAGCAGATGAAAATTGGTCAAGCAAATTAAAACTTTTACCTCCAATTTGTTTTTTTGTTTGTTTATTGGTGTTTTTTTTTTTCCTAACCCCATTTACTGACGCTGATGCTGATGCGATGCCCATCGGAGAGTTTAGAGCAGATGACCATTCGACTCTTCACTTCAACAAACCAGCTGTATGGAGACAGAATTGTGATGCAGCTCTGAGGAGATTTTTTTTTTTTTTTTTTTTTTTTTTCTTTCCATTTTTGAAACCCAGTGAACATTTTATCTTACAATCAGCTAGGCATAGCTGGTCAGAGATACTGCTATTTTTAAGTAAGGCTATTGGTATTCCACATCACACACACATGCTTTCAACTGTACAACTGTCCCTTTGATTCACACAATGCCTTAAAATGTTTTGCTGTTTCTTTAGTGTGTGTGTGTGTGTGTGTGTGTGTGTGTGATGTGTGTGTGTGTGTGTGTGTGTGTGTGAGAGAGAGAGAGAGAGAGACTTAAATCAAGGCAGATGTGGAATCCATCTTGGCAAGTAATTTTTCATTGATTTTCCCAATTGGGCATGTGAAAAAAAGAATGACTTTCAGTCCTTGTAAAGTAGGAAGAAGAACGCACCAAAACTGGCATGTCAATTATATGAAAATGATTTGTTTCAGGCCTGGAGGCTTATGACACTTGCACTTTGGGAGGAAGTGCTCTGGAAGAGGTCCATGATTTTTATCCCCAGACTGTCAGCAGGTCTGACTATTGCACAAAATCCTCCTCTGTGTATAAACTGGGGTAAGCCCTTGCCAATTTTTACTTGCTTTAATACTGATTGTGTCTCCGTGTTTCTGGCATAATCCTAGAAGTTTTTGTTTCATATAAAAATTGAAAACTTGAATTTTTTATCAAGGCATATCTTGGAAGAGTTACATTATCATTTATCCAATCATAAAAATCAGATGTTCATAGCTGGGATGTGTTGAGAGCAGAAAATGGGTAACATGGAATGCGAAATGTAAAGTGAATGAATTGTGGTAGCCCTGGCTCTTCAGGTAATAGTTCTATGATGCCGTCTCTCCCTGCTACCCTCTTTTTTCTTCCCTCCCTCTTTACCATCTGCTCTCTGTCCTCCCACACTCGTCGTCTCTGTTCCAGTCATATTCATAAAAGAGTTATTTGCCAGAACTGATCTGAATCCAGTATATAATTTCTTTTTTTTTTGTATGTGTTTTGTTTTTTTCTTTTCTTTTTTCCTTCATTACATTTTGTAAAGATCTGCCAGAGTGAACTGTTGACAAGTACCAGGAAACAAGTAATAATGGTTTCTCTTTAAGTTTTGTTTCATATTTCAAAAAGAAGCATATACATAATTTGGGGGGGAAAAAAAAAAGCAGAAATCGACCGTCCATTTTTCCTTTGCATATATTCATCTTTCTTTTGTTTGTATATGTAGTTACATTGCAGATGTTATTTTGTTAACAACTTTTGTCTAGAGTCCTACACCCCACAACTTCACCTCCAGTTTTTCACAGATGGACAAAACAATAAATATTTTTTGCAGGTTTAATTGGGCCGATGCAGAGTAGCATCTCGATGGAAGTATCAGAACTGGCAGCCCAGATTCCATTCTCTGTTATTTCGATGCGATCTAATGCAGCAAGTCTCAGCAACAAGGAGAAGTATCCCACCTTCCTCAGAACTGACCAGCCTGCTACCAGCTTTGCTAAGGTGAGGAAGTGCATGACTTTCGGCATGTGGACAATTATATGACCCTGGTTTGAAGTTTCAAGTAAATTACATGTATATGTCTGCCTAGTGTGATAAAACACATGCTTTTCAAAAATAAGATTTTTGGTCTATTGTATACACACGTTATTACAATCTGAAAGTGAGGGTCAGTAAAAGCTGACTTACAGGAAAGTAAATTCCAAGCATGACTTTGGGGGAGTGTGGTTTTAACAGAGTATTCTACATGTTTTCCTTTGCTGGCAATACCCAAAGTTCTGTACTTTCAGCTAAACTGGACAGTGTCCTAGTAAAACATGTAACTTGGAGAAATCTTTATCACAGAACAGATAGTGTATGTAACAATCAGCATTTGAACTCAGATCTGGGGGTTCAGTTATTCATTCTGCTTAAAATTGGTCAGTTTTAAAGCCACTTGATTTGAGTCAGCAGAAAAGCTGGTTTTCTAAAATGACGAATTGTGTCAAGTCTTTGGCAAGGATACATTCAAGTCTGTGGAAATGAATAAATGATATATGATTCAGTGGTGCAAAACTGAAACTTGATGACACAAACCAACTCCTTTGCCAGCTGAACCGCACCTCCTGCCCTAATCTCTCTCTCTCTCTCTCTCTCTCTCTCTGTGTCTCACTCTGTCTGTCTGTCTGTCTGTCTGTCTCAGTCTTTGTCTCTCTCACTCACACTTTCTGTCCGGCTGTCTCTCTGTAGCCAGCTACAACACAGCAATTCCATTAATCATTATTTTTACAAACATCTTCATTAAGTCAATTGCTCTCTCTCTCTCTCTCTCTCTCTCTCTCTCTCACACACACACACACGCACACACACACACACACGCACACGCACACACACACACACACACACACACGTCCCTACTCTGTCATTAAACTGAATCCTTCAGAATGTCACTATACAGAGATGGAAATCTCATGTGTACATGCATGTTGTTTCAAGACGGTGTTTGCTCCTTCTCACAGGCAGTAACAACATTGCTTCGAGAACTACAGTGGGAAAAGATCGTCAGTGTCTACGCGGACGACGCTTATGGTTATTCAGGCTTTCAGGAAGTGTTGAAAGCCGCTCCTGGTGCAGGAATATGCATCAGTGGCAGCATAGCAGTACCACACATGGGAAGTGAGGCAGAGATTCGTGCCAAGCTTCAAGACCTAGCGTCGTATGGCACCACAGCAGCTGTGTTCACTGGGAACCCTACTGATGCCTTGAACACACTCAAAGTGAGCTGAACTTCTGTTTCCTAACTTGGAATCTTTTTGCTTTGTTGATAATATTGCTTTTTGCAGCTTGAATTTTTTTTTTGTGACTTAAAACGAACTATCTTATGATAGTGGTATTTGTGTAATAATAGCAGAAAACAGGGACCATGTTGACAATGATACTAATGACTATGAAATGATCATATGGTAGAAACAGTATTGATTGTATCATCAACAAGGATGAGGATGTTTTCATTGTGAATAGCCAGCATTAATTCCAAGTGATCCACTGTGCAGGTAATGTTTGCGCAGGAGTGCAGCCATGTTTTTTTTCATGGCTTAACTTCAGATTTCTGAAAAAATTTTTTTTTTTTTTTTTTTTTTAGCTTGAGGGAAAGTCCAGATGGACTTTGTCATTTGTGAACCTCCATCTGTGATGTTCTTTCTGTGCTGAATTCAGATTTCACACTTGTGAAGTTGCATTTTGATGTAATTTCATGAAGAATAAAAGTCTGCATATTCTCTTCTGTCTTTGTCACCCTCTCTTTCTCTCTTTGTATCTTTGTATGTCCCTCCTCTATGTGTTGAAAACGAATCCAGTTTATCGACAGTGTGTATTCGAGTTTGGTTTTTTTTTCTCTCTGTATTTGCATCGTATTTGTCTTTTCCTATTAAACAGGCTTTGCAAAACATCCCAGGAGTGCAGAACATCAAATGGCTATTTGGCCAGCTGGAACTGGGCACAGATTACTCTTCATACACTGCTGCTCAAGGTGCTCTTGTCGCTTTGACCACCACCACAGACATCGCTTCTTTCAAAAGCTACTACACCAGCTTGAATGTCAACTCCCCGCCATCAGAAAACCCCTGGCTGCAAGACTGGTACATGTACAAGTATCAGTGCAGACTGAATGGTGTCAACTATGCACCTTTCAAGTAAGCGCTGCTTTAATTCTGTGTAATCCTATGGAAGGATGCATGTCTCTTTCAAGTATAAGGAAATAGTTGATTACAATTTCATTCTCTACTGTTTTGAATAAATGATCTTAAATTTGCTTGCACTGGAACAAGGAATCAATATTAAGATATTTTGGATTAATGTTGTTGAGATTAAACGGGGCGATTACTTGTAAAACAAACAAAAAATGAAATGATGCATGTTTACTTTGTGATGATGAAAAAAAATGGTTTTTATTATACACACTCACAGATGCATACACAAACTCAGACATAGACACACACGAACACACACACACACACACACACACACACACACACACACACACACACACACAGGCAAACACACACATTGATTTATGTGTTTTAAAAGATAACTCCTGCCAGATTACTTCTGCAGTTACAGTTGTTTTTTCAAAAAAAAAATTTTTATATTCCATTCAGCACAATGGGGCTTTGCCAGAGTAGCATAAATCGTGAGCAAGACTTCATACAGAGCTCTTTCGTGGAACAGACGATTTTATCCATCTACGCCTATGCAGAGGCTATCAAGGATGTTTGCAGAGGTTCCAATGGCGTGTGCAGCACCCTCAGAAACATGGATCCCATGACTTTCCACGACAACTATCTGAGCAAAGTGAGTAGAACATGTTACTGATTTCTCCAACAAACTTTTTTTCGTATGATCTTTCTGTCGGCCTTTGATTTTACTATCTTTGATGTGACTTGGAACGTAGGAGAAAACTAGGATAACTACTAGTGTAGGACTAAGGGCACACATAACTAGAATAACTGCTGTAGGACTGATGACACAGAATTAGGATGACAACTGGTGTAGGACTGAGGGCACACAGAACTAGGATGACAACTGGTGTAGGACTGAGGGCACACAGATCTAGGATGACAGCCGTTATAGGACTGAGAGCACACAGAACTAGGATGACAGCTGTTTTAGGACTGAGGGCACACAGAACTAGGATGACAGCCGTTGTAGGACTGAGGGCACACAGAACTAGGATGACAGCCGTTATAGGACTGAGGGCACACAGAACTAGGATGACAGCTGTTTTAGGACTGAGGGCACACAGAACTAGGATGACAGCCGTTGTAGGACTGAGGGCACACAGAACTAGGATGACAACTAGTGTAGGACTGAGGGCACACAGAACTAGGATGACAGCCGTTATAGGACTGAGGGCACACAGAACTAGGATGACAACTAGTGTAGGACTGAGGGGCACACAGAACTAGGATGACAGCCGTTATAGGACTGAGGGCACACAGAACTAGGATGACAACTGGTGTAGGACTGAGGGCACACAGAACTAGGATGACAACTGGTGTAGGACTGAGGGCACACAGAACTAGGATGACAACTGGTGTAGGACTGAGGGCACACAGAACTAGGATGACAGCGTATAGGACTGAGAGCACACAGAACTAGGATGACAACTGGTGTAGGACTGAGGGCACACAGAACTAGGATGACAACTGGTGTAGGACTGAGGGCACACAGAACTAGGATGACAGCGTTATAGGACTGACGGCACACAGAACCAGGATGACAACTGGTGTAGGACTGAGGGCAAGCAGGAGAACTAGGATGACACTTAGAGCACTGGGGGCAGGCAGGAGCACTAGGATGACACTTAGAGCACTGAGGGCAGGCAGGAGAACCAGGATGACGCTTAGAGCACTGAGGGCAGGCAGGAGCACTAGGATGACACTTAGAGGAGGGAGGGCAGGCAGGAACCAGGATGACGCTTAGAGCACTGAGGGCAGGCAGGAGCACTAGGATGACACTTAGAGTACTGAGGGCAGGCAGGAGAACTATAGGATGACGCTTAGAGCACTGAGGGCAGGCAGGAGCACTAGGATGACACTTAAGAGTACTGAGGGCAGGCAGGAGACTAGGATGACACTTAGAGCACTGAGGGCAGGCAGGAGAACTAGGATGACAGAGTACTGAGGGCAGGCAGGAGCACTAGGATGACACTAGAGTACTGAGGGCAGGCAGGAGCACTAGGATGACACTTAGAGCACTGAGGGCAGGCAGGAGCACTAGGATGACACTTAGAGCACTGAGGGCAGGCAGGAGAACTAGGATGACGCTTAGAGGACTGAGGGCAGGCAGGAGAACTAGGATGACACTTAGAGTACTGAGGGCAGGCAGGAGCACTAGGATGACACTTAGAGCACTGAGGGCAGGCAGGAGAACTAGGATGACGCTTAGAGGACTGAGGGCACACAGAACTAGGATGACAGCTGTTGTAGGACTGCAGACCAAGAGCAGTCTTGAAACTAGAAGACAGCTGTGCAGGATTTTTTTTTCTGATCCTATCAACCATTTACTGTTTTAGAAAAACGCTTGACTAATGTTTTTTTTTTTTTAATTCCTATTGACCATTTACTGTTTTAGAAATGCAGTAAACAAACAGTCATTGCCAGCATCAGTTATAGCTGTAATGCTAAGTGACTGCATGGCACACTGTGTGTATTGGTGTATGTGTGCATGTGCATGTATGTGTGGGTGTATGCTTGCTGGAAGAGTGTGTGTGTGTGTGTGTGTGCGTGTGTGTGTGTGTGTGTGTGTGTGTGTGTGTGTGTGTGTGTGTGCGTGTGTGTGTGTGTGTCTGTATGTATGTATGTGTGTGCGTGTACGTGTGTGACTTGCCCCACCCCTTCACATTCAAATTATTTTGCATATATTGTCCGCTTCCTCAATTCTCATTATCCACAAACAGTGTGCCTTTTTATTCAAAGCTCTCCAAACAACCTTTTTAGGAATGAAATAGTCACTCTTGCAGCGTGAACATCAGTCACTGAATGTTATTTACTGCTAATTTGTTGTGTGCTGTGGAACTAGTTTATTGTCAGAACAACAACGAGAATATGATTTTCAAGTTGAGCCAATCATTTTACCACACGCTGCATCAGAATATTGAAGCAGCTCATTGTGTTACATTTCCAGTGCCTTTGTACTGACCCAGAAACAACTACAGCTGAGTCAAATAGACTTTGTGCCTTATTTCTGTCCACCCGTGACAGAGCAGAAACAGAACTTTACAGTCGCTCTGTACATTAAAAGAATTTCCAAACCAAAAGCTAGGCTGAAGGAGAGGAACTCTAATCAAAAGTGGTGTGTCAAACCAGCAGTTTCAAGTTGAGCACTGGAAGTGTCTGTGTATCTCAATTTTGACAATTACATAGTGCAAAGTTTGATGTTACGTGTTAACAATTTTCTCTGTGCTGTGTGTGTGTGTGTGTGTGTGTGTGTGTGTGTGTGTAAAACGCATTTCATACTGCAGTAGTTCTAAATTGAGAAAACTACAGAAATTAGCGAAAACCGTTAGTGATTTTGCATAAGCTGAAGTTGCAGTTCTGTTGACGGATGACGAAGGGTGGAATGTTCGTCAGCCGATAGTGGCAGACAGGCGGGATAGGGCAGAAAGTGGTGAAGAGGTTAGAAGTGTTCAGTTGAACATGAGTACTCTTCATTTTGTTACATTAATTTTGTGTCTGCAGGTGGACGTCGTTTTGCCCAGTACTTTTCCCATCCCCGAACTGCGGGGCCGCCGTCTTGCCTTTGATGTGAACGGCGATCCACTAACCTCAGCATATACCTTCTACAATTACAACAACAATGGTGGCTCCTTTTCTTTCAAGGAGGTAAGTTGGGGTTTCTTTTTATTTGTACAAAAACATATCCACTTTTACTTGGACTAAGTTTACATAATGGAAGTCTTAACCCCTCACAAACATGCTCACTAAACGTGAAACAGATTGTATAATTACAACAGTACATAGTTGCATAAACAAGAGAATGTAACGCTGGGACAATGAAAAGGCACTTAAGTTTTTAGTCTTTGTAAACATTTTCCAACCTAACAAGTTGATGAAAAAAACGCCTGTATAGAGAAGGATGACATGGCTGTATTCAGGATTAACGCCCACGCACATCTAAGGTAACTCCGTAAAAAGGAATTAGCATATCAGGAGAGTTGAAAGAGGGACTTACCTTACACCAGCTGATACCACCAGAACAACACCACATTAAGATGGGCAGCAAAATTAGTCATTGTTGGATTCCAGCAGAATTAGGACTCCCAGAGTCAGACAGGATCACTGATGTTTCCAAGGTATGCAACATCATTTTCGTGTGATTAGTCAGTAGAGGAGAACTGAACACAAAATAACTGACAAAAAGTAAGCAGTTCTTCTGGCTTTTTTTTTTTTTTTTTTTTTTTTTTTTTTTAGCGCAAACTCACACGCATGCACACACACACACACACGCACGCATGCACTCAGACGATCACGCTCACACACACACAAATTCGCATGCACACATGCATGCGATCATATGCTAATATGAATACAAGCACACATTCATTCTCTGTCATGTTTGCACATTTACATTTGCTCTTAAAGGCGTATACACACTCACACTTGCACATATTTATCTAATGTCACATCATGGAGAAAATTTTAAATTTATGTTAGAAAATGAAACTAGAGAAGACTTAAACATATGTGCTTCTAAATATCTCTGTGTCTGCATGAATGACTAAGCTGAAGGAAAGTAAAACAAAAATGTCCTGAGTGAAAAAAAAACATTTTATGAATTAAACTAATAGATAGAGAAAAGAGAGGATTTCATGAATATTAACAAACAAAATGGATTGCCATATGGAAACATGCAGTAATTGTATGTTATTATGTAGTATTCAAGAAAAACCTACATTCCTTTTAAAATTGAGTACCGATTGCTTTTTCTGTCACACAGAGCGCAGTGGGAATCAGGAAACATTTTCTAATTTAAGCTCACACTGCAAATGTTACCACAGCTCTCATGGAATGTTTCTCTTTTGCTTCAGTTTGCGACATACAACAGTGGGAACCTACAAGTCGTAACAACTCCAACATTCCCCCGCTTAGGATCAGCCAATCTTCCGGTGTCCTCTCCATGCCCTTCCGGTGGCTGTACTAACTGCCTGCAGCCTGCCACGGGGATCACCCTGGCCTACAAACCAGGGGACTTTGTGGTGATGGCCCTTGTCAATGCCCATGAGTCAGACCCCATGCACATGAGCTGCAGAGAGGTCATCCCAGACCGTCTGATTGAGGCTGTTGCTGCTCGTTACGGAGTGATGACGAACAACGTTCTCAGCAGCCGAGGAGTGTCTCTTGGATACCTCATTGTGGATGTTTGTCCAGGTGAGTGTAGTGTAGTTTGTGCTGTGACTGTCTCCTCAGTGGGCACAACTAGGTAATGAAGGTAAATGAGGTGATAGTTTGGCGCACCTTTCTGCCAGGTGATTCCATACCCATCTAAACAGGAGAGAGCTTGTGCTACCATGTGACTCTCCCTAACAGCAAGAAGAAGAAAAACATACAGATGACCTTGCAAAGTGTGTGTTGTATAAAAGGAAGGGGGCGAAGGAGTATCACGAGAAAGAGGATGTTAATTTGAAAATGTTAGATCTTCCACAGCCTGTTTAACAGTTTTTTTTAATCGTGCTCTTTGTGCATGTGCACAGAAAGGATATTTCAGGTGTGTCCAATTTATCAGCTACTTTCCTGTGTGGAACATGATGTGTGTAATTGTTGGAGCTGTCTTTTGCAATGGATTTTCTGGTCTTGGAATGAATGCAAAATGGTGGTGTCATCACAGGGATGTTGTGTATGCTGTTGGGTTTGTTGTTATTTTGCCTTATATATTTTTTGTCACAACTTTGTAAATTTCCCTTCAAAGAGGACGATAAATTATAGTGTAAATGCGTTCTTTTTATGCTGGATCTTGTATTTGAAACTGTTGATAGTTATCACTGGCTGAGAACTGATTGTTTAAGAAGGAATCAGCAAGAGATGATTGTGTTCTTTCCATTGTCAGGCATGCAGGCTGCTCAGAGTTTTCTGACCAACCTTCTGGGGGAGGTACAAACTGTACACTGACAGCAGCGGTACCATTATATCCACCACCAATATTGTGGCGGTGTTGGACATGACGGACGAGGGGGCACGGCCTGGGACATAGCACGGGTGCTGGCCTCCATCGACTATCTGCACATCCGCCTGGCCCCCTCCAGTGCCATGTTCCTGCAGAACCCCAAGTTCCCCTGCATGATGTCTGCCGTGCCATCTCAGGAGACAGTGCAGCTGTCCATCGTGCAGAGATGTTGAGTGCCTTGAACTGGAACTACATCCAGGTAGGTTTGAGAGAGTAACTGCTTATTTTCTTCTTGTTCCACGAACGTTATGAAATAGAATGCTATCCAGGTAGAAGGCGTAAAACATTCTGTTTGTTTCTTGTTTGGAACATGGAGAATGTCTTGACAGTGGAACAACATCCAGATACACAAGATCTCTGTTTTAGGATTCTCTATGCACTGACATAGTACATAGGAATTCTCACATACATGTAGGATGTTACATGAGGTGTGCCACATGTTAAGCAGTTCAAAATAAGCGTAAACTCCTGGGTCACAAGAGGTATCAGAAAAACAAGAAAAAAAGATCTTGCGCTGAAGTAGATGAAGATAAGTGATTGTTCGTTCATTTTCGTTGTCCTGAATGTTTGTATCTTCCCTGATGAAGACCTGAAAGGTCAAAACACGTCATGTTTTGTCTTGTGATTTGCTTGTCGATGTTTTTTGGCCATGCGCTATCACTAACATTTAAAATCCTATTAAGAAAAAGATTGTTAGCATTGCCTTACAAGGTGAAAATTTGTAGCCAGAACTTTTTCAGCAGTTATAAAAGCCTTTTATAGCACATGCATTAACTGTTGTGCCCCAGAAGAACTTTTACAGCCTATTATTGATTTGAACAAGACATTAAACGCACCAGTGGCCATGGCAAAGTGGTTAGCATCATGGACTCTCGGCTGGGAGATGATGGGTTTGATTCCCATTCATTTGTGGGATTGTTCTGGCCCGATTGCGATGAGCTTACTTTCTGATGTGTCTCTCACATCTGTGCCTTTGGTGAGTTCTGGTGGAGTTACCTGACCTGGCAAGTTTATGGGGATGGTGGCTGGATGAACATGATGGCAACTTCTGGAGGGGAATGCTCACTTTGCTGGCTTCAAGACGAAGCAGCTACTGTCATCAGTAAGGGGCGTGGTAGTTGGTATCTTGTGTATGTTAGATCAGAATGGGCATCACTGAGCACCACCAAAGTGACTTGGCAGCAGTGTAGTGCCTCCTATGGTGATTTTCCTCGTGACAACAAGACTGCTCCATGTGGATTGCTGGTTCCAGGGTTGTGATGGAAAGCCGCCGAGGTGTGGCTATGAACATGAAGTTGGAATTATCAGTGTGGCAGTAATTCCGCTGAAGTTGCATGGTAGATAGACAAAAATAGCTCACACACATGCACGCACGCACGCATGCATGCATGCATGCAGAGAGAGAGAGAGTGAGAAAACGAAAGAAAAGCACTATTGGTTCATAAAGATTATAATGAGATTGCCTGTGGTAATGGGGCTGCTTGTAACATCTGCATCTTTTGTTGACAGATTGCATTGAGGTGTGTTTAGTGTTTTAGCTGACTATATTAAGGTGTATAGTTGTGTTTCCTTCATTCATTTATGGTTGGTCTTTTCTTATGCAGGTTGTATCGGATTCTGATGGCCCATATCATAGGGCTGCAAAGGATTTCCGTCGCCTGGCCAGCCGCATGAACATCTGTGTTGGTCTGTGGTCAACCTTTAGCATGGACATGGATCCTGTTGCCATGGTTAAGCGCATGAGGGAGGTTCAGGTAGGTTAAGACAAGAACGTTTTTTGCATTAATGGGGTCTTGGAAGGGGAAACAGAAGAAAAGGTCTTGGCAGGAAAGAAGAAAAAAAGAATAGCAGCAGTAGAGTGATCTTAGAAAGAGGAGACCAAAAAAAGTTTGCAGCAACAAGGTCTTGGAAGGAGGAAACAGAAAATGTTAGCAATAAAATAGTGCTGGAGAGAGAGAGAGAACGAGAAAGTGTGCGCAATGTAACAATAAAATATTGCTATAGAGAGAGAACAAGAAAGTGTGCGCAATGTAACAATAAAATATTGCTATAGAGAGAGAACGAGAAAGTGTGCGCAATGTAACAATAAAATATTGCTATAGAGAGAGAACAAGAAAGTGTGCGCAATGTAACAATAAAATATTGCTGGAGAGAGAGAACGCGAAAGTGTGCGCAATGTAACAAAATATTGCTGGAGAGAGAGAACGCGAAAGTGTGCGCAATGTAACAATAAAATATTGCTGGAGAGAGAGAACAAGAAAGTGTGTGCAATGTAACAATAAAATATTGCTGGTGAGAGAGAATAAAAAAAGTGTGCGCAATGTAACAATAAAATATTGCTGAAGAGAGAGAGAACGAGAAAGTGTGCGCAATGTAACAATGAAATAATGTTGGAGGGAGAGAATGAGCAAGTGTGCCCAATGTAGTAATAAAATAGTGCTGGAGAGAGAGAACGAGAAAGTGTGCGCAATGTAGCAATAAAATAGTGTTAGAGAGAGAGAACGAAAGTGTGCGCAGTGTAACAATGAAATAGTGTTGGAGGGAGAGAACAAGAAAGTGTGCCCAATGTAGCAAAAAAATAGTGCTAGAGAGAGAGAGACGAGAAAAAGTGTGCGCAGTGTAACAACGAAATAGTGTTGGAGAGAGAGAACAAGAAAGTGTGCCCAATGTAGCAATAAAATAGTGTTGGAGGGAGAGAACGAGAAAGTGTGCTCTCATGTAGCAATGAAATAGTGCTGGAGAGAGAGAATGAGAAAGTGTGCCCAATGTAGCAATAAAATAGTGCTGGAGAGAGAGAACAAGAAAGTGTGCCCAATGTAGCAATGAAAGAGTGCTGGAGAGAGAGAATGAGAAAGTGTGCCCAATATAGCAATAAAATAGTGTTGGAGGGAGAGAATGAGAAAGTGTGCGCAATGTAGCAGTGAAATAGTGTTGGAGGGAGAGAATGAGAAAGTGTGCCCAATGTAGCAAAAATAGTGCTGGAGAGAGAGAGAACGAGAAAGTGTGCACAATGTAGCAATAAAATAGTGCTGGAGAGAGAGAATGAGAAAGTGTGCCCATGTAGCAATGAAATAGTGCTGGAGAGAGAGAACGAGAAAGTGTGCGCAATGTAGCAATAAAGTAGTGTTGGAAGGAGAGAATGAGAAAGTGTGCCAAATGGAGCAATAAAATATTGCTGGAGAGAGAGAATGAGAAAGTGTGCGCAATGTAGCAGTGAAATAGTGTTGGAGGGGAGAGAATGAGAAAGTGTGCCCAATGTAGCAGTGAAATAGTGCTGGAGAGAGAGAACGAGAAAGTGTGCACAATGTAGCAATCAAATAGTGCTGGGAGAGAGAGAACGAGAAAGTTTGCCCAATGTAGCAATGAAATAGTGCTGGAGAGAGAGAACGAGAAAGTGTGCACAATGTAGCAATGAAATAGTGTTGGAGGGAGAGAACGAGAAAGTGTGCACAATGTAGCAATGAAATAGTGCTGGAGAGAGAGAGAACGAGAAAGTGTGCCCAATGTAACAATAAAATAGTGTTGGAGGGGAGAGAACGAGAAAGTGTGCGCAATGTAATGTTGGGGGTGGGGGGGCAGGATGATTGCATGCAGTACTGTGGTCTTCGAGGGAAGGAACAAAAAAAAAAAATGCTGTCAGTAATATAGTATCAGAGGGAGGGAACAGGAAAAGCTTGGCACTGTTGTGTTGGAGGGAGGGAAAAATAACAGCAGTGATGTGGTGTTGGAGGGAGTGAACAGGAAAAAGGCCAACATTGGGAGTAATGCAGTGTCTGAGGGAGGGACAGGAAAAAGTTCACAGTTATATGTGATGTTGGAGGGAGGGAGCAGCATTATGTTTGCAGTTACATGGTGTAGAAGGGAACAGGAACATTTTTGCGGTAATGTATATAGTGTTGAAACAAAGAGACAGATAAGATGGGTTCATAGAGAGAGAAAACGTGAAACTGTTAACAGGCATGTGTTTGAGGTAACAGGGTAAAGCCAGAGAGATTGTCATGTTTTTGGAAAGCAAACAGGAAAATGCTTGCAATAATGTGTGGGGCTGGATGGGGAATAGGAATATTCTTGCAATGATGTGGTGTTCAAAGGGAAATGTTTGTTTATATTATAGTATGATAGGGAAAGAACAGGTAAATGATTTGAATAGTGTTGGAGAGAGCAGGACATTGTTTGCATACCATGTGGGGGGAGAAATGGAGGGAGTGTTTGATGTAATGTGGAGAATAGCGGAATGCAGTAATCTGGTGCCATTTGATGGGAACAGAAAAAATAATGACGATAATTTTGGTGTTGCTTGCTGTGTGTTGCTTGCTGTGTGTTGCTTGCTGTACTCTTGCTGCAGACTACTTTGCCTTTCCTCATGGTGTGCTTTAGCACCAATGTTGCAAAGACATGGACACTTCTTTCCCCGTGTTTTTTCAGGAATACTTTTTATTCTTTGTCTGCTCTAGATTTAGTTTTCAGTTTTAAGACTCTCTCTCCCCATTTAAGACGCAGTTTTAAAGGGTTTATCCAAGATGTTAAGTGTTTCTCTGAACTGCTTTTTTCTTTCCACTTACCTGACCACACTCTGTGCCTGAGCCCATGTGGAGCTTGGTGTTGGAAGTCATTAACTAGAAGGTGAAAACATTTACGAGAGAAGTCACTTGTCCCAGTGAGGTTGGACTGAAGTTCCCTTCTCAAACAGGTCAATGTGAATATTTTGGATGGACTCTTTGCAGAATGCTCCGATAGTGGTGTGTGTTCTCCTCAAGCAAGCACCTGAGGACTTTGCTGTGGGCTGTCAGCAATGTCACAGCTGATCCAGCTGTTCAGCAACAACTCACATTCGTGTCGGGGTCTGAGGAGTGGGGAACGTCGGACACTATTTTTGCTGGCTACGAGGCACAGGCCAGTGGATTTCTCTTGTTGCAGCTTTTCGAGCGCGAAAACCAGCAGATGAGATCTTGGCTATCGAGTGAGATTTTAAAAATTTCTCTTCAACATTGGTTCTCTTGTGCTTTTGTCCATTTGTGAAAGGAGGTAGTCTTTTTGGCTGTTTTTTTTTTTGTGAGTGATTCTGTGTATGTGTGTGTGTTTGTGTGTACATCTGAGAAATATGTTTTGTGTTTGCATGTTTTGGCATTAGATGTAAAAATCCAAGGTAAATGTATTACTTTGGCTTGAAAGCCACTGAAATGTAGATAAATTCCAAAATCATCAGATTTTATTTTGGGAGAGTTTTATCACACGTATGATTAAGAGGCATGCATACTGTCCTGTAGCCATACAATGCCTTCATAGCTGGAATTAGCTTGAAAGAGAAAAAAAAAAGTCTGTTACTGTTAAGGTACTTCAGTCAGTATTTTCAGTCATTAGATGTAGGACTAAGGAGACTTGAAATATGTTGAAATGTGAAGCGTTTATGTCAGTCATAGCATTATGATAGAAATGATGTGTGAAGAATTTGAAATTTTTTTAGTTTCTGTATGAATTCAAGTTCAGATGATTAGATTTTGGACATCAATTATTTCATGTCAGACTGAGAAATTTTTTCTTAAATATTATCGCATATTGCTGTTGCATTAGAGTATATTTATGTGTCTCTGTTTAGGTGTTTTTTTTTTTTTTTTTTTTTTAATTGTGAGTGATTGAACAATGAGAAAAAAAAAATCTTTATCGAGACAGACATTTTATTGCATTTGGGAAACAAAGCTGTTTACCAGTGCCAAAAGGTTTTGTAGACTTTCATTTGGCTCTGCAAGATAACTATTTTCTTGGCTTGAAGCTTTATTAAACTCAGTGAATTACATGGCTGTTTTATGAAAATTATGAACGAGAGTTCACTTTTAGTGTGAAGAATTTATTTTTCAGCCGCCAGATTTATAATACCCATTGGTTTCATTTTGATGTGGTGGTTGTGAGCATTGTTTGAAGTTAGATTTAGAGTTGCCTGTAGAGAGCATGTTTATTTTGACTGGTACAACAGGTAAGGGAGAAACACTGTTTTTGTTATGGAATCCCACCACATTCTTCATGCCCCAAAGGGGGTTACAGGGTCTATGGAATCCCAAAATCTTTTCAGATGTGGATGTCTGTACTAAAATGTTTGTGTATGTTCTTCCGCAGTACATGGTTTATTCATTCAGAACGCATAAAGGTTATTGGTTTGTAATATGAATCTCCCATAGGAATACCCATTGCCTCTTCCTATACCATCTTTGACATTTTTTGTGGTGGTTTTAGTGCTAGTCTCCCAGACTTTTATTTTAAGTAATGAGAGGAGAAACATAGTTCCTATTTGCAGAGTGCATAGTGCACACCTTCGAAACCAAGGCAATGGAATAGTTGTCTCTTGTCAGAATTTTGTTTTAAATGAAAAAATTCGACTTTAACAGATACATTAACAGAAATGCAGACAATAAATGTAAGCGAAAAGCAGAAGGTACTGTAGAATGTTAACAAGCTCTGTCTTTAGAGAGTGTTCCAAATTCTAAGGTGAAAATTTGAAATCATAGGAAAGTTGTTTTTTTAGTAGTAGTTTTAATCATTTTAATAAATACAAATAAATGTATGGGGAAAAAAGCAGCAACAACAAAATAGTAAGAAAAAAAAAAACTCCATTAAAGTAGCAGACTGTTATACGAGACAGTAGTGTGACCAGAGACAAAACCAAAGAAGCTGAAAATGACGAAATGTTGAAGACAGACAGACAGTAATGAAAGTTATCATGATGTTGGTAACTTAATATGGAGTGTTGGTGAACAGCCCACATACAGCCTTTTGTGTCTGTTGGGCTACAAGCAGCATGATTTGAATTGAGCGTTGTTCAAAACAGTTGTTAGATTGAACATGTTGTCTGAACGTGTCTTTGGAGATAATGATACCGACTTTCCTGTGCTTGTATTTTTGTGCGTAGATGTTTGTGGAAGTGTGGATTTGGATATGTTAACTTTGTTTTGTTTTGGTTTGGTTTGGTTTGTGTTATTTTTTCATCGAATTTTCTGTTCTTTGTGTTACTAGATGTAAAGTGCAGAGAGCTTCATTACTACAGGAGATGATGCATAAAAGAAGCACTCCTCATTTTTATGCAAAATGTCTTAGTAACAAGAGAGGTATTCTCACTGTATACCTCCTGCTTGGAACAAGGCGACATGTCTGTCCAATTAATAACTGAAGCTCACATAAGGTGAGGTGGAATCAGCTTGACCCAGTCTCCTGACAGACTCCAATGTTTTTCTTTTTCCCCCAGCTTTGTCCCTGAACGACATTGCCAGTGACATGTTTCTGTCCGAATGGTATGAACACAAGTTCAGCTGCTCCTTGTCTTCGGCCAGCAGAGGGAGCTACAGCCAGGTGTGCACCAGTCCGAACCGTCTCAGCTCAGCCAGTGTCTACCTTGGTTATAGCCCCTATGTTATCAGTGCGGTGAACTCGGTGGCGAGGGCGCTGAGGACCCTGTTGGACGCCAGCTGTCCGGGCTCCACAGGGATCTGCCCACAGATTGGCATGAGCACTCTTGGTCCTCGTCTCATCGACCTCGTGAGGAACTCCAATGACAACAGCGAGTTTCAGATCGTCAATGGGGAAGGCACAAGTGACCTGTCCTACTTCAACTACAGGAATCAAATTTTTAACAATGTAAGTGCTTGGCAAATGTGTGTCAGTCAGTGTCTGTAAGTGTGTGTGTGTGTGTGTGTGTGTGTGTGTGTGTGTGTGTGTGTGTGTGCATTGAAAAACTTCTCATTAACTGGACATGCCTTGGAATTTACTTGGTAGTGTGCTTTTAGTGTGTGTGTGTGTGTGTGTGTGTGTGTGTGTGTGTGTGTGTGTGTGTGTGTATACATGTGGAGAAGGCGGCTGGGGAGAAGAGGAGGGGGAGATGATTGCTGGTAGTGTGCATTTTCAGTGCCTGAGCATGTGAAGGATAGCTTAAGATTGTTATAAAGTGATTTCTTTGTTTTATGAGAAATCTCAGTGTATGGCTATACGTACAGCACCGTGTTAATGTTCATCTGTGTGCTTCTTTGCATGAGCTTGAGGAGAACAGATAATAATTTGGTTGCCATGAAATACAACAGTGTGTGTTTGTGTATGTGTGTGTGTGTGCATATGCGCGCTCATGCTCATAAAATGTGAAATATTGCTCCACCAGGTGGGACGATTTGATACCGACAGTGGCCGTATTGCCACTCTGTCGTCCAACATCTACATGGCAACAGGCGCCATGGCCAACACAGTCAGCACTCAGTGTACTGGTCGCTGCGCCGCCTGCCAGTTTGCTTACAGCGCTCAGGAGTTTGGCTATGTGCCAGGCGATTGGCTAATTGCAGCCACATTTTCCATCAGCAACCCTGGGCCTGATGGGCAAAGGCCGTACGTGTGTGGAGATCTCCGAGTCATGGATGGGTTCCAGTATAGTGCTGCGATGATGTATGCCTTGAGCCGCATCAACAGGTGAGGTGGTATTGTGGCAGGTAATATAAGCTTGTAGTAGCGATCTTGTGTTTCATAGTTTCCATGCGTTTAAAGTAGCATGATATGCAATGGTGCCCAGTAAAAATCAGAATAATTCGCCAAGCTAACTCTAGAGCTCAAAACAACCATCCTCAACAACTAAAAATGGTGAAAGTCTTCTTTTGGGCTTTTTTCTTTCTTTCTTTTTTTTTTTTTTTTTTTTTTTTTACTTTTTGTTAACTTCTTGTCATTTCCGTTTTCATTCAGTACATTTATGTATTCAATATAATGAAAAATTCACACCATGTCCATGCTTATTTTTTCAGTTTCCACATCCCATGGCAAAAAATAATACAAGACTCTGTTTTGCTTTAGAATTGCTCTCACTAAGTTCTGTTGGCAAGAATTTATGATTTTTGCATAGCTCAAAACCTGTTGGTTATCTTGATACTAAACTCTCATATGGGAAAAAATCTCATTGTGTAGTTAGTGCCTTTGAAAGCAGGAAAAGATATCATTTATGCCAAAATTCACTTGGGATTTTCCTTGTGAGTGTGTGCACACGTGTGTGTGTATGTGTATGAGATTTTAGTAGTGATACATGAATGTGAATCCTTGGTTCAAAAAAAAAAAAGAATGTTACATCCATGTTTTTTTTTTTTTCCATACACTGCCATGTGTCAGTAAATCTAGTCCTGCATAAGAATTGTTTTTCCAGTGTAGGAAAAAAAAAATGTTGAGGCCTTCTGTTGTAACATCATGGTCAACATAAAACAATCCCTAATTATGGGAGCTAGATCTATTTTCAAAACCTCCCCATGATTTGTAACATGCAGGATGTCATTCCTTCCTTGAATGGCAGACTTGGAATAAACTTGGTGGCAATATGTCTGTCTAAGAGTCATCTGATTTCTTGTAAGAAAATCATCTTTTCATTGAATGTCAAACCATACAATGATGCATCTGTCTCCACTGATTTAAGTCAACATTTGATGGGGCATTCATTTAGTCTACGTAAGGTGTAGGGTGAAATTCAACTCATATACATCAGTTGATGGATGGCTGTGCCTCGTCTCCGGCATAACCTCTTTTTTTCACAACACAAATATGAACATGAACAGTGTTAGCCAGCCATTCCTGAAGGGATAGTTTGCAAATATCACCAGCAATGGAATATGAAGATGTATATAGTACTGTAATTTTTCTTTTCTTTTTTTCTTCTTTTTTTTTTTCTTTGTTTTTTTTTTTTTCCATCAACTGGGGATGAACATTTATGTCCCCTAAGAACTGTGTTGTGAAGGTACAAAGATATGCTAGTGGTTTGGTGATCATTTGAAACTACTTGGTTTATGCATTACTTTTTTTTAATCCATTTTTTTTCTGTGTCCTCTCTTTGCATTACTTTCAAACTGCATATTGCCACACACACCTTGGTTTTCTTGTTGGAATCCTGGCACCCTTAGTCCACAGGGGGCTGTTAGTTTTTCAAGCCACCAGGCCACTCACCAAAGGAGACTCTGCACTGCTGCTGAGTGGTGTGGTTGGCCTCAGTATTACCTGTTCTGACATACTCCAGACATGTACATCTTGTGTGTTTTCAGTGGTCAGGGTCCGGTGAAGCTGAACAACGTGACCCTAGGTGGTCTGATCATGGATCATTGCAATAATAACCAGCATCGTGCTTATGGCCAGGTGGCAGACATCTACTCTGGTCTGATGGGACTCACCTGGCAGCACGTCATGGTGAGATGATCAGTTGCTGCCTGCTTTTTGTTTCCTTGCAGAAATTGTGTGTGTTGCAGTGCTAGCTTTATTGCATGATTTTTGTTGTTGTTTGTATGTATCTAGGTTTATGTATTTTATATGGATGTGTGCTCACGTGCATAAACATTGTGTGTGTGTGTGTGTTTTGTATTTAAATGCAATCTGTCATGTATGTGAATGCATGTATATTTCCATTGAACATGTTATGAAGGTGTGTGTATTTGAGAGAAGATGACTGGGATTGAAGAATACCCAATAAAGTCATCTGTTATTATCCATGTCATTACTTTTTATCATTATATTTACAAGAAATAGGGTACAGAAATACCCTGGGCTATCTTAGCATGCATAAGCATGCTACTGGATTCAAGGAAGAGAGAGAAAAAGAGAGTATGTAGTTTCAGAAAATCAGGTCTAGCCAATCTCATCTGCTCCATGGCAGGGTGAGATGGATCCCTTCCACTCCAAGAGGTCGTTGCCTGGATAACAGACAACACCGGCAGCACCAAAGAGGCGGCTGAGATCCTGCAGCCCATAGGCATCTCCATCGTCAGTCCGTCGGCGACATCAGCCTCACTCATGGAGAACCCCACCTTCTTCCGCACTGTTCAGGGAGACAGCTCCAAGGCCATGGCCATCGCCAAGCTGTGCAAGATGCTGGGTTTCAGCTACATTCAGGTAATGTCATGATGCATCTTCAGGGTGGGTTGACTTCCTGGTTGTATGAGGCCTACCTCTGCGTTTTGGAGGATTTCTGCTGCTTTGTGTGTGTGTGTGTGTGTGCGTGTGCGTGTGTGTGTGTAGATACAACCCAGAATATTTTCAGCCAAACAGAAGTATACCATGAAAATATTCTGTAGTAAAGGAACAAGGAAGAGAAACATGATCAAGGGGGGCATACTCAATCCAAAATGCTTTGTGGTCTGAACAATCTTTTTGTAATTTTTTTGTTCTGATGCATGTTTCAAACAAGAAGTAAGAAAGGCAGTTTGTTTTTAGGCTGACTTCAAGCCCCCACTTTCTTTGCTTTTTAAAAAAAAATTATGTAAAAGTTTTATTACAATTTATTAATGGCCATAAGACAAACCGGTTGTATGTTTGTCTATATCTCAATGAATTTTCAAGCTCTTGACTACTACCTTCTGTGGTTGTTACATAGTTGAGGCCAGTCATTTCGTAACTGTACCACACTTTTCCCACGCAGTTAACAGAGTTGAGGCCTGTCATTTTGAAACTGACTGTAGCACACTTCTCCCATGCAGCTAATAGAGTTGAGGCTTGTCATTTTGTAAATGTACCACACTTCTTCTACGCAGCTAATAGATAGCTACTGTCGGTTCATCATTTTGTGGTTTGATGCAAAAGTGCATACAGTGTCTTCATTAAAGTAATATGTACAAAGATGTTTCCACTGAATTAGGTGGATGTTCTGTTCTTACTCAAGTTGTTCTAGTTTAGGCAGTTTGTGTGAATATGTTCCCATTCGGAATATGCTTGCTTAGGTGCTGCCCTTCAGGTAATGCATGCACAGACGTTCTTACTTGGATAATGCACACACATTTCTTTTCTGTCAAGTCTTGTGTGTACAGATGTTTTTGTCAAATGTGTATGCAGGCTTTCTCATTCAGGTAATATGTGTGCAATTGTACTCATTCAAACATGTCATCATGTGTATTCATTAATAGTTTGGGGGCAAGGGTTCTCATTCAGATAGTGTGTTTTTTTTTATTTCCATACAGGTTTCTCATTCATGCAGTGTGTTTTAGCTCTGTCCAGGTATTCTCTTTCATTGGATGTTTGTTACATCATTGCAAGTGATCTTGTTCTGATCTTATTCATTTCTGGTATTGTCCCCTTGGGAATGCTGGAGCCTCTGTCTGTACAGATAGCTCTTCTGTCCTCTGGGAGATCTGTGCTTGTTGCTTCCTGGTTTTGTCACTCTCTTTGGCTCTGCCTTTTTTCCTTCATTCTTGTCTTTCTGTTTTGTTTTCTACCATTCTGCTGCTTTGGGGATCATTCTTCTGTCTTTGTTGTCAAAACTGTTTTCCACTAATAAGTAGTCAAAATGTATATGCTTTGTTGTTGTTGTTGTAATCTAGCAACAAATTGGTGAAAATTACACACACTGTTCAGGATATAGCTGGCTGCCTGTTTAGCAATGTATTTGTTTGGCTATATGGCTTTTTTTTTCCCACGTTTTTTTTTTTGTGTGTAACATTTAAATCTTTTTGAATACTTTTTTGTGTTTTACAATCTGGATTTAAGAAATTAAGTGGAATGTCAGGTGCTCTCAGCTTTTCCCAGTCTTATGTGTGGCAAGGATGTCAGTAGTCTAGCTGTCATGTCATGAACTGTTTTTGTGGAGTTCGTTTCATTTTCTGAATGGAACCTTTCTCAAGATGTGACCTTTTTTCCAATATGAGTATGAAACCCCAGAAAAGGCCATGTGTGACTAGGTAGTCTATGATACTAACGAAGAGAGAAAAAAACTATGACAAAACGATCATTCTTTGGTCAGAACTCTGAGCCTAACATCTGTGAGATTTTTTGGTGTGTATGATTGTTTTAAAGATTTAGCATGTGGTTTCCGTCTTTCTAAACTGATCCTGTTGCAAACTCAGTTCAGGGTAGATGCTGGTTCAGTACTTGGGGACAGAAAAATCCTGAAAATAAGTGGCTCTGATAGGAATTGAACCCATGACCTCCCACCCAGAAATGTCTGACGCTAACCACTTCACTGCAACGGCTGGTTCATTCTGATAACGATTCAGGTGTTGTGTCAGTGACAGTGTTGTCATTCAGGGTGTGTGTGCAGGTACTGTCACTCAGGTGGTGTTTGTACAGGTGGTGCATGCTGCCAGCGGCTATGGCCGAGAAGGCCTGAGTTCAATGGTCAACGCTGCTCGTCAGGAGGGCCTGTGTGTGGTCAATTCCTATGAGATGGCAGATGCAGCCAACGCCAATGTGGCCGCCAGTACAGTGTCTGCTGGCACCACTAAAGTGGTTGTTCTCTACTTGGGTACTGCCATGACCACTGCTTTTCTCAGGGTAAGTTGTTTTGTGTTGGGGCCTTGTGAAACAGTTTGTCGGGGAAAGCTGATTCTTGTGTGTGTGAGTGTGTGTGTTGTCCTACCATATCTGAATATTCTTTCTGTCAAGTCTCAAAGTTGAACTGCATTTGGATTTTTTTTGAGTGTGTGTGTGTTTGTGTGTGATCTGATCTATTTGAATTAAATTGATTTATTGTGTTTGTGTTGGCCTACCATATTTTAATTGGAAAATTGATTTATTGTGTGTGTTGGTTTGCTGTATTTAGTTTGGAAAAAAATAATGTTCCTATTTTAACAAAGGTTTCAAGACATTTACCCACGAAACACACATAACACTCCTCCTTGCCTTGTACTGATAAACCTACTTCTCATATTCATGCTTTCCAGTCTTTATGTGGCCTTAATGGTTAGTTAGGTTTTAAACAACATGACTTGAATGTGCTGGATCACTGGGAATTTCTTAAAACAAATGCGGAAGATAAATCACTGTCTCAAAGTACTCCCAGCTGATTCATGTCTTGTTACTGATGTCTCAGATCTGCAATGGTTTTTGAACACAAATCAGGTTCCTGAAGGTGCCTAAATAGTAGAAGGCTTTTGGGAAGTAGTCTTTGTGTTTGATCAGGTAAGGCCAAAAGAAGTTGTGGTTAAGGTAAAATGGTCAAAAAAAAAGTACAATTAAAGAAACGTGTGTGTGTGTTTAATCTGACTATGGTTACAGAAGTGAAAGAATAGGGAATGGACCTGTGTGTGTATAATCTGATCATATTTTGATGATGAATTTTTGTTTATTTGATGTGACTATATTTGAAAAGGAAAATGGATTTTCATGTGCATTCTAATGGTATTCAAATAGGAATAAGAAGTGACCTTTTTTTCGTGCAGTGTTATAGTCTGTGAACAGGAGGGAATATTGTTTTATTTTCAAGTTTATCGCAAAATGAATTGTTAGAGCATTCGCACTGAATAAACAGTAAGTTCAAAGGCTTTTTTTTTTTTTTTAATAATAGCATTTGTGTAGATTTTGTTGACTGTGTAACGTCATGAATTCTATTTATTGTTTTTGCCACATGAAATGATTACATTATGTAGAAAACTTTCTCCCTCTCATTTTTTCCAGATGGAAAACACTGATAATGACAACATGGATAAATCACATGTAGAACCGTCTGTTTACATGATCTGATGGCTTCAGTTGGACCGAAAGTGAAACGTTTGGTTGGTTGCTTTGCAGGAAGCAGCACTGCTGACCGGCGATGATCAGCTGACCATCCTCTTGCCAGAGCCCTACACCAGCGTGGTCAACTCCAGCCCCAACAAGTTCAACCTCAGGAACCTCCTTAGTCTCCAACTGCAGAACCCCATCATCAACGACTTCATCAACTTCCTCAACGACGTCGATCAGAACATGAACAATCCCTTCTACGTCCGCTACTACATGGACACATTCAGATGCAACCTCCCTGGTTATTACATGTACACGGTGGATTGCAGCAACCAACGGCTGACTAGTTCAAGTGGTTATGTGCCCAGCAACTTTGACATGGCTACGATTAACGCTGTCTATGCTGTGGCAGCAGCCCTGCAGACCACGCTGATTGAGTTCTGTGGTCAGGACTACTCGCAGGGGTGCATGGCTTTTATGCAGTCTGAAGACATGTACAATCGCTTTGTGGAGAATCTGAAAGTCATCCAGTTCCAGGATCCTTCCAGCCGCTTGTTCCGGTTCTTTGAACGTGAAGGGAACGTGGTGTACGACGTTTTGCGCTTTGATGGAAATCAGTATGGGACGTGTGAGTTGTGTTCATGTTGCTGTCTTGTTGTGGAGTCTTGTTTGTTTCTTCTGTCTCATCTTTCACGCTCTTTCAGCATCATTAAACCAGCACTGCTCATTGTGGCTTTCCCTGTGCAGCCACATGCAGGTTTGTCTTTTCATCTCTGAATCTTTGCAGTTCACACACACACACACACACATTCTGTAACAGCCCACTAGGTGAGGGGCTGCTGTGATGTTCAGCGGTGTCTGTTCTGATCCAACGTAATGCAGAATACCATCTATCCTGTCCCAGTCTGACAACAGTGATTGTAAGGTTGCAGAGTCAGTTTTGAGCATAACCCTCTGGAGGACTCACCATATTGACAGTCCATTTGAAATAGTTGATACAAATAGAATATATTACCTCACCAAGGACATGGATGAGGAGTTTGAATCTGAATTTACCACCAGAGCAAGGCGTTTAGGGTGATAGAATATAAGACTTTTTTATGGTGGTCATGTAGAGCCAAGATGGAAAGGTACAGAGTTTGATTCTTGTCTCAAAGGACATGAAATGACTGCTACTCTCTGCTTTCTTTTATTATATATAAAGGCAGCAACCAGACCGCTAAGTGTTGATCTAGAAATTTTCAGCAATTCTCCCAGACACGCATACTTTAAATTGATAAAACTTGACCAGATGATTCCATTCTTCCTGTTTAATCCTTGACCCATTCAAGAATTGTGAATAGGAGCCGGGCAGGTAAGCAAAATGCTCCAAATGTATTATTCTGATGGGGGACACAAGTTCATGATCTTCCACCTGGCAAACTGCACTGGTAGCTACTGCATCACAGCAGCCAGTGGCACTGTCTGTTTCATTGCAGTCTGACAGCAGACTGTCTATAGTCATTTGTCTGTCATGTCTGTGTCTGCTTATGTGTGTCTGTCTTGTCTGCTTTACTAGCTTGTGGATGTAAAGCCATACATCTTGGTTTTCGATTTACAAACATTGTAAATCTTTTTGCTTCAGGTTAACTAACACCTTTGACTTGCAGTAGATTATTTCATATTTAATGGGCCAGAAAGAAGAGAAAACAAACTAATAGTGTAACAAAAAGGCCAAAGATTTCAGCCGTCTATCAGAGGAGGTACTGCTATACAGGTGTAGAGCTGTCGGAAGGCTAGGCGTTATTGGACCACATGCAAATAGAAAGTTGACACAGCTCTGGACACAGCAAGTGTCTGCTATGGTCCCACGGAGACGATTGTCAGATTGTGTTCTTCCATCATGTGAAGTGAATAGGTCATCAGTAGCATTTGATTTCATCAGTTACTTTAAAAAAAAAAATCAGCTAACCTGTGCCTCTTTGTGGGCTGCAGATAAAATGGAAATGAAATTAATTGTTGCGTCAGTAAACCATTTTCAAATCCATCAAACAGGCACAATACAGTTTGATGTTTAAAACATATGTAAAATATAAAAAATTGATCTGTATCATGTGCACATATAGCCTGGTGAACTTTTAACATTTCTGAGAAGATCGATTTTTTTAAAAAGCCAAAATCAGTTGTGGTGAGAGAATTTCTGCGCTTTGACTGCAGTTCAGACTGTGGACAGTGAACTGCTTTAGGTTCAGTGTTTATAGTTTTCAAACCAAACAGGAAACTTACCTCAGACCTAATGAACATACAGATTGAAGGTATGGAGGCGCCTCTCTGGAGCTGAACAATGTGGCTGAGTTGGCAACATACTACCGCAATGTGGAGGCCAGCTGCTCCACCCAGTGCTCTGAGTGCATCTTCTCTGGACTCAGCTTCTCCTACACACCTGGTGACATCTACCTTGCAGGTGAGTTTGTTAAAAACCAGTGCTGCCACAGTTGTTTATAGTTATCTTTAAAAGGTAAGCATGGTCGGGAAAGTTGGTTCTTGGGCAAGTTGTTGCTGGGATGTGGGAAAGTTGACATCAGATTGTTTGCTAAGTATATTGCTTCAGAATTTTCTCATTTCAAGTGTCATCTTTAACATTTAGCATACTGACATACTTTGCTCACTGTGTGTCAAGCATGTTCAGGGGAGAACACATCTACATTTATTTTTATTTTTTGCTCTGACTGTAGTCAAGGTAATGCCACGCACACATACCAGACTAAAAAGAACTAAGAAAAGCTGAAAATTTACACAGATGCAAAATTATGATAACATTATGACCATTAACAAAAAAAAAAGCTTGGAATATGGACAATCAACTACATAAGGTTGCACACAACTTGATCCCTCTCCACAAATTTGTAAATATCATTGTTATATTCACGATCAACACGATCAAATTCCTTTGCTTTAACCTCCAGTAGTTTTGATATCTTCTGCATCAAATTCTTTGCCCCTCTAAATTCATCATATGTTGCTTTCTATGCTGTGACGAGAAATGTGCAACCATTCTAATTCACCATTGTAGCAGAAACTTTGTCAGCGTGAACAACACCACCAAAGAGGTCATGAAAGAAAAATGGCATCTTACAAATGCAGATTCATAGACTTTGTTTTTTTGTTTTGTTTTTTCCAGTAAATGAAGTGTGAAGGGCAGTTACTCATATAATGCATTCTCTTTGTCTTTTCACAGTGCTGATGGAGAAGGAAAAGTGTTTGTTTTCGAATATATGGTATAGGTCACATCTCTTCTCTCTTTTCTGTCTCTTCACTCTGTAGGAGCTGCACCGAAGAACACTTCAGCTCTACTGGTTGTGCACCATGCCTTGGTCCACTGAACATTTGGACAGGAAGTTTTAGCAGAGAAGTAGGGGCTGAAGTTCATAGAGCAGGCTAAAGATTTGACAAATGCTGAATAGCACAGAGTGTAAATGTATAAGTAAAAGGAATTAAAGGACAACATGTATCATATTCACATTCGTACTGTCTTATTTGCCAATTGGATTTAATTGAAGGAAGAGTGTAGTTGAAGAAAGACTAGTGAGATGGAAGAAGCTAAGCGGCCAGTGTAGTGAAACCTCATATGAAAAGTCTCTCTGTATAAAAGACTTACTTTCCGCACTTAAGACATTATTGTGTTCTTACTACATTCACCCTCCCACCCCACCCCCCCCCAAACAAAGACTCCACCCCTAAAAAGAAGTTCTGTAACATATTTTGCAAGAAGCAAAATGTTGATTGGTGCTTGTGTGTATAAAGAAATGAGGGAGAGGAAGGGTAATATTGTCTCACTCGTGGCTGCCGAGGTATGTACTCCATGTATCAGTTTTCTTGAATGCCATATTAACTCATGCTCTCACTTCTCTTGTACTTGCTGATCCGTCACTCTGTCCCCATAATCCACAACCCTCGAAGAGCTGTAAGGAATTCTAGAAGCAAGCTTAAATGTTTGCAGGTGTTTTCGATGTACACAAGCAAGACAAGGTGTGTTTGAGTGCGGCATGATCAACGCAGAAAACGGGTTCCAGCTGCTGGAAGCCCTTCACTTTGCACTGCAACAGGTGAATGGTAAGCAGGGCAGGTTCGCCGACATTCTCCCAGGTGTGACTCTGGGAGGAGTGGGGTTGGACGCTTGCCAAAGTGCCATCAGAGGGGGCTACCTTGTCTCCAACATCAACAACGGATTGGCCACACTTGTACGGGATGGAAAGGTGAGGAGTTTTGCTGTTGTTTTGGGGGGGGGGTTTTCTTTTCTTTTCTTTACTTTTTTGTTGTTGTTGTTGTTGTTGTGAGAGTTTAATTGTGCATTCATTAAAAAAAAAGGGCTGTTTTAAAGATTTTGCATTACAGCTGTTGGCTGTTCTTATTGAGGGAAAAATTTGGGAGAACAAGAAAAGATCAGTGTGTTCCACTTTGAGATTCCTGAGTAGGATCGCTTAATTGAAACATATATTGACTTGTACATGTTTTATGTTAAAGTTTCAAGTAGACACTCTCTGTATTTTAACTTTTTTTTTTTTTTTTTCAATGGTTTGCTTCGTACAATATTGGAGAAAGTCTAGAAAGTTTACCATAAACTGGTATTCAAGACTAACTGAACCAGAAGCAGTAAGACTAACATTTTATTGAAAAGTCGGCGGATTAAGTTTCCAGAAACTGGTTTTCCAACACTAACAGAACCAAAAGTGGTAAGGCTAACATTTTATTGAAAAGTCAGCTGATTAAGTTTCCAGAAATTGGTTTTCCAAGACTAATGGAACCAAAGTGGTAAGGCTAACATTTTATTGAAAAGTGGAACCAAAGTGGTAAGGCTTACATTTTATTGAAAAGTCAGCTGCTGATTTAGAAATTTCATCTTCAGATACATTTTATTTCACCTTCACTTCAGATGGATTAACCACAGGAAATCCGCCCAGAGGACATCGATGTCTACATTGGGTCATACTCCAGTGACAGCTCCATCTACCTGGCCCGAATCCTGACAGACCTGCAGATTCCACAGATCAGCTATGCTTCCACCTCCACTGCCCTTGAGGACGAGCTTCTCTACCCCTATTTCTTCCGCACCGTACTGCCGACGACAAGCAGGTTGGATGGGGGTTAAGGCAATAGGGGTTTATAAAGTTAAGATTTTTTTTTTTTTTTTTTTTTTTACTGCTATCGTCTTTCTGGTTTGAAAATCAGCAGTTATTTGAATCAATCTTGAAAGTTTGTAAAAAAAAAAAAAAAAATGTAATGAAGCAAAACCAAAAAGAGAAATGAATTGAAATGAAAAGGGGTCTGGAAATTGTTCACCATTGATAGATCAAGTAATAAATCAGCAAATAATGGATGAGAGTGTGGATTCTTCCATGTGTATCAAACAAAACAAGCACACATGTCATTCCATTGAGAACATACTCTGATAACTGGTATTGCTTCAGCGACACTCTTTTTAGTGTCAGTTTCATGTCAGCTGTCTTTGTCTGTCTTCCAGGTGTTGGGTACACTGCAATACCTCGACAGAAACAACCTGCGCTATGTTCAGCTCTTATACACCACAGATGCCTATGGAGAGGAAGGCAAATTTCAGTTTGATCTTCTCCTTGGTCTGTACAACTTCTCCATTTGTGTGGCCCAGAGAGTTCCCTTCCCTGAGAGTGCCGTGGTGTCGGATGAAAGTTCAGACGATGTTGTGACAACTCTTCTTCAGAAGCCGGTGGCCAACACGGTGGTGATCTTTGCAGGCACCGGTCACATCCGCGCATTCTTGGAGGCTGTGGGCCGAAACCCTGGAGCAGTCAGCACTTTCAAGTTTGTGGGACCCACTACCTGGGGAGACAAACACTCTGTGACGCAGGGAATCCGCGACGTTGCTGACGATGCCGTCACCTTTGCCATGGATTTCCAGGGAGGGGTTGGAGTAAGTCATCTAGATTTATTTTGAATGTGTAAAAATGAATATATGCATGGCAGTGGAAGAAGTTCGGAGTTGGACATCAGCTACTCCTTTCTCAGTTTGTTTTCTGCCTCTTGGCTGTCAATTAGCTTTAGAGAATGTAGCAGCCTTATTACACAAACAAGCGTGATGATTATCTATGAAGAAGTGTAGGTGTTAGGTATAAGGGGGTAGGGGACAATGGAACGGGAATACTATGATCAGTTGTGTGTCTGCCTGCACAAGTAAGGTGGCTTGATAGTGACTATACACTAAGGCATTTTCTGAACTTTTTTTCCTTCAGATCCCAAATTGCAGATGTACATTCATATTCTGGTGTTAGTATACGGGTGCTTTACAAATGCGTTTTGGTTATGATGATTGTTAATAGAAAAAATGGTTTGCAAAAGGAATGTAAGATCAGATTTATATCCCAAATAAGGTTACAATTTTTTTTTTTTTTTTTTTTTTTTTCAATTTAATGTTGTCTTTCCTCTCCAGAATTTTCTGGACTTGTACCTGACGAAGCGCAACCCTGCTAATGCTGGCAACAACCCCTGGTTTGAAGAGTGGTTCCAGTACATCCTGAACTGCTACACATCTCCTTCCAATGCGCAGTTGTACCCTCAGCCTTGCGACGCCAACACGGACTTGAAAACCAAAGTGATTGAAGACAACACGATTCTTCATGTCATGAACGCAGTGTACTCAGCAGCTTTTGCCCTGGATGCCACACTGAAGAAAAGTGCGGTAGGTTTTTTTAGTTATATGTGTTTGTGCCAGACATCACCAGGTTTTCATCAAAACAAACAAAACAAAAAATTTCGAGCGAAAGGATCATGCGCTGTCCTCAGAGCTCTTCACCTTTTTTCTTTTTTTGTTCTGTTTTTAAAGAGTACCCTCCTGTTCCCGATGTCGGTGGATAAAGCCACCTTTACCTTTATCAACGGATAAGGCTACCTCTGTTCTAGAGAGTCTAGAGGTCTGAAAGAGACATTTTGCTGGGGTTGGGTCCAGTGATTTTCTGAAGTATCTTGTTGAGTTCAATGTTTATTGATCCACCCAGTTTGGTGTGGGGGTGAGTGGGAAGTGTTGCCAGAAAATACCCTGATGATGTTTCTTGTTTTGGTGCAGTGCTATTGTATGGATAGCTGGACCTTGAAAAGCATGGCTTGAATGTTAGGATGTTTTTTCTTTTGACTTATTATTATTTCTTTCTTTTCTTTTGTTCTGTTTTTCTCTCATCCAGAAAGTGATGATTAAGACCATTCAAACATGGTTCTGCATTGTTTACATTGCACATCATGAGCTTACTTCGTCCTGACCCTTTTTCTTTTTTTTTTTTTTTTTTTTTTTCATTTTACTTTTTGATTCTACTTTGGAGACAAAAGTGCAATTTGGAGAACCCAGTGCCTTGTAATTAGGGATATTCTGTGTATGAGATAAACAAATTATTTTCATAGATCTTGAAAGATCATCATATTGTTTGCTTATGATTGCAATCTTTTATTACAGAAATGTTTTTTCATTATCTTCTTTATCAGTGATAGGCTTCCATGGCTGCAACAGTCCTCCAACTTGTTTTTTGACATGATTATATTGATGCCTATTGTCTGAATAGCTGAGGGTTGGTCTTTGAAATTTTTGTATCAGTTCAGCTTGGACTACATCATTTAAAAGGAAGTCTTGCCTCTCCTTATTTGATTATTTGATAAAGGAAATTTGCATACAGCGTTTCAAAATGTAAATGCATGTATTGGAAAATCTTTTTAAGCCGCATTCAATAGATTGAATTTCAAAGAATTACTTTTCATAGGTGACCTACCAGCCGTTAATGAACATTGATCCTTTGTGACAAAATAGGGCCAAATTACGTCACGGTGTGCGAAGCCTACCGTAGTAGCAGTGATCGACGCAGGAAACTGCGAGATAATCTGGAAAAGGTCAACTTCACCGATGACACAGACATGCCATTCTACTTTGTGAACCGTGAAGGCAACAAGGGTTACAAGCTGTTCAAACTGACCAGCAGCCCTCTGGATACGGACGTCATCTACAACCAAAACCCAGTGAGTTGGGACTCTTTAGACTGCAAAGAATGCCGGTGCACTCATACATACACAGGCATATGCATGCATGTTCATACAGCCATTCACACATGACATGATTTATGTACAAACATCTAAGTATGTACTCATCTGCAATGAATTTTGCACCACCCCTACCACCCCAACTTCCTCTGTCTACATATCTGCACATGGACCAATCAGAAGGGGAGTTACACAGGCTCCAAACCCTTGCCTGCTCACCCCATTGAAGAAATTTGCAGGGTACATAAGGCAGAGTGTAATATCAGAAGGAAAAAAAGGATGTACATTTTACATATATTTGTTGCTGAGATTGAAAAAACAAAACACTTGTGCATTCCTTTTTCATGTGTGCATGTCGTTATCTTTTTATAGAATTTGTTCCAAAGCTTTTGAAAATAAAGGCATGTCTGTATCATATTCTGCTTGCCAAGACCACCTTCACATGTGAAATCCAAAAAACATCTCCCACCTAACATCAATATGTCTCTGTGTTTCACAGATTGGAAGCTACAGCAGTGATGGTGTTCTGACCCTCGACATGGCCATGGTTCCCAAATACGATGACAGCTGCGAGCGCATGGATGCCTGCGTGGAATGCCCAACTATCCGTAACCGTGGTGTGCGTTACGCCGTGGGAGGTGACCTGGACGGAGACATGACCCTGGTGGGTGTGTTTGACGTGCACAACCAAGGCACTGAGCTCTACCAGTGTGGCTCCATCAACATGGAAGGCTTTCAGAAGTTCCTCACCTTCTGGTCTCTTGCCGAAGTAAGTTGCTGGTAAAGGCTTTATGTTATTAAACATGCAAGACAGAAGGATCAGATAGAAATGTTTGTTTTAAAGGGAGTGAGAATTGATGGGATTTATGGATTACATCGTAATTGAGGAGGACATATAAAAAGTCCAGTCCCACATGAAACTGAGCTGGGCTCCTGCTAGCTATTGTTTTTTAAAAAGCAGTGGTCTTAATCAGCAGAAAAAAATTCGAAACGGTCATAGTCAAGCATCTGCATTGTTTGATTTGCATTTCAGCAACGTGTCCAGTGCCAGTGTTTGCTTTTGCAGGTTTGGTTCATCTTTGAGGTCTGTGTGAGACGCACTGTGGGCAGGGCTATATGTTGTTTGCTCTGTTAAGAAATAAGTGGCATCTCTTTCAGTTTTACTCTGAATGGGAAAATCTAGTGAACGATATGTGGGTTTGTGCAGCATGTTTTGTTCTGCTTTGGTTACAAGCACTGAAGAATTTCATAGGGTCAGCTCAAGTGATTGCAATTTTTCAATTTTGAAGCTTTTATTGATTGATACTTGATGCATAATCATCAGAAGGATATTTTGTGTCATGAGCTTTTTTTGTGCTGAAATGTCCACTTTGATAAGTGCACAGATAGGTGGCACTATGAACTTCTTTGTTCACAGAATTTACAAATGACTTCATAAAGAGGCAGATGAGGAAGAGGTAGACTGAGTGTGATTTTTCAGAGCCTCAAAGATCTTTGTTTCTCTGCTGAAAGCAGCATTTGCATGTATTTGTATTGGTGGATCAGTTTTGAAACATCTGATCACCTGGTCATATTTAAAATCAGTTTTACCTGTGTGCACATGAAATAAAACATCTTATTATCAGGTCATATTTGAATCAATTTTATCTATTTACATATGAAATCAGTCTTTGCTGTCAGTGCATATGACTGTAATTATGTTCATTTTTGTCCTTGTCAGTTCAGCATTAATTAATCTGGTGATTAATAATTGTGTGAAAAGAATTGAAAGCAGCAGTACAAATTGTCATCTCCAGCAACATTTATCACAATCCATAATCCATATATACTGGCCTGTGTTATAAGCCAAAATATAGGTCAACCTGAATGGATATAGCATTATTCAGCTGATCTGAAAGTTGTTGACTCAGAATTTAGCTGGCCCCAGAAGAAACTTTCATCCCATTAGTTTTAGGTAAAGACTTCTGAACTGTGTACAGATTTTCATGTTCTTCCATGTTTCCTTGATGGGCTTGGGGAGTAGAATGGCCTTGCCTTGCCTTGTTTCCAGCTGGCGAAGAACAACAACATCCGTCTCCTGGCGCTGGACACCTGCTCCAGCAGCCTGAGAGTGGGGCAGGACTTGTACGGCCTCCTAAAAGATGGCACCCTCTGCAACTCGGAGTACTTTGATGTGGATGATCTCGGCCTGGAGAACATTGGCGCCGTTGTGATCACTGAGGAAGACAACACAGTGGCTGCGTCGCGCGTGTTGGAGCCACTGCGGGTGACGCAAGTCAGCGCGGACTCCGTCTCTCCCATGATGGATCACTTTCAGTATTTGCTGCGTTCCATCACACCCTGGTCGGGCTATGTCCGCATTCTGGTTGCGCTCCTGAAGGACAGCGGGTGTGTGGGTTTTTGTTGTTGTTGACATTGCATATATGTGTGTCCATTTTATGGACTGTGCATTTCAGTAGTCTTTGACCAAACTGCTGTGAGAGCGTGAAATATTGCTCCTTTGGCAGGAGCTCACAAAAAGCATGTTGATATTTAGAAATTAGATTAGAGCTCACTTTGAAATAGTCCTTGTAATGAAAATGATGGTAACGGTGCCTGACAGCTACACACCTGTATCTCTGTCTCTCTCCCTTTTTTGACTGCTCTTCTTTTATAAGATGTGTGTCTTTCTATCATGATGCAAAATATTTAGTCAAGTAATGTATGTATGACGTTTGATCTCAAAGACCTTTTTTATTGAAGTAGGTGGATGGGATAGGGGTAGATGGAACATAAATGAAAACAACAACAAATTGCATGTGGTGTGTCCTTCCTTCTGCGCAAGTAATTACAATCATCACAATTGAAGTATTCTTGCCCTTTTCCAGTTGGACCTATGTCAACTCCATCTACATGGACATGGACAGTGGGCGTGGACGTGCCGATTACACTGTCTTCCAGGAAATTTCCAAAGAGAAAGGCGTGTGCTTGCAGACTGGCCTGACCTTGCCTGAAGGCACCAGCGACTCTGACATTGAGTTGACCTTGTCTCAGCTAGACGGCAGCTCTGGAGCCAAAGTGGTGGTGCTGTTCACCGGTCCAGGACTGACTGTGAGAATCCTGCAGGTTGCGGAGCAGTTGGGCATCATCCGTGACTTCTTGTGGGTCTTTGCCATGGATTGGTCATACATGCAGATGTACTTCCCTGCAGGTAGGTGGGGCTGTTACCCCGTCCCTTCTCCTCTCCCAACTCACTTTCTTATGTGGTTCTCATGTTGTGTGTGTGTGTTTATGATGTACTGATTTAGACAGTGAAAAAAAAATGGTCATTCATCCCATCTTGTACTTGTTCACCACTCTGTTATAATGTTTTTTGACTTTTGACTGTAGCTTTTTGTCCCTTCATAGAACTGTCTTGGTTTGACTGTGTGTGTAAACTGATTTTGTGCTTGCGTATGAAACCGTACCTTTTTACATGTACCATGTAATTTAGCTGAAAATGGATACCAGTATACTAATGGCAGTTCAGAATATAAAAAAAAAAAGCATCTGTATGGTTTCCTTATTCCTGCAAACATATTTTCAATGCCAAGCAGACAAGAAATCTTTTCATATTTCAGACTAAGCATGGATCGTGACTTTTTTCCCCATTGTTCTGTCATGTTTCTTCTCTCAGAGGCAAAAAACACATCCAGACTATTCATTCTGTTTTCCTTTTATACAGCCATACCTGGCTCAGGCTGTCTCAGTCTCAGTACCAACAGTCCACGGGGAGCAGTCAGCATCAGATCACCATGTGCCACATGAATTAGACATTGTTAGAGTTTTTCAATGGTCTTTCTGGAGACTTCTCAGAAGGGGCACTTGTTGGAGAGAGAGAGAGAGAGAGAGAACGTTGCATACAGCCCAGTTGACTCCCAAGGGCCATATATCAGGGCTGTTACCTTGACCATGTTGAAGTTAACTCTCAGGTTAGACTGAAAAAAAAAGAAGAAGAAAAAAACACATCTCATATTTTCTAAAAGCCAGTATCTTTGTTCCATAAAACCTGAGATCAGCTGAAAAACGTTGGCATCATCCAGAAACCCAAAGATCACATCAGGTGGGACATCTCTGAACAAGATTTTCAGGGAGTCTGCTGTAAAATGTTATGTCTGACATCATGGTTTTTCTGTCATGCAAGTCCCAACACTCTATGCGAACATGTTTTATAGTGACTGCTACATAACATTGAATGCATCACATAGCTTTTTCCACCTTTTATAAGATAACGAATGGGTAGGAAAGACGTGGCACGTGTGCTAAACGGCGCTAGACTGGACTGGCTTTCCATTTGATTTAGGGTCAGTATGTATATGTAGGAAATTGTTACTGGTCTGCTGACGAGCTTTTTGAACACATGATAAGAAACAGGATGGGAGCATTGGTGGTTTTCGCAAGTGACAGACACTTTATGTCCAATATCTGTTGGTATTGTTTTGAAATTTGTGTAAATTTCATGGACTTCACTGCAGTGATTGCCATGTGTTGACTCCCCCCCCCCCCCCCCCCCCCCCTCTCCCTCACCTCTTCTCTTTTATTGTCTCTTTCTCTGGTTGTATTTCCTTTTTTTTCTGTATGTGTGCATACGCATGCACACGTGTGTGTGTGTGTGTGTGTGCGTTCAATAAATAGATATTCTTGTTATGGCTTCTTCCCACTTGTTTTACAGGTTTATCCTTCCACGCCCTTGTTCTTCAGCCTGTGATCCCACCTCGAGATGACGTTAACAGCTATGTCAAGTTGCTGACCTATGACATCAACAACATCAACCGCAACAGAGCTTTGATTCCCAGGATATGGTGGGAAGACTTCTACCAGACTGTCCACAAGTGTAAACTGGGAGATGCTGAATATCCTTTGGATTTCAACAGAAAGTGTCCACTGGATGCAGAAAGAAATTAATAACTTCAACCAGACCAAGTAAGTGTAATCTGAAGTGGTGGTTCACAGTTTGGGTTTGAGAGAAATACGGATCTTTGCTTATAGCAGTTTAGACTTTTAATGTCTTCAGAAAGTATATCACCATATTCTGTACGCACAACATACATGGATATCAGAGTATTATGTCACAGTCTTGAAAAAAAAAAAATCAGGGTTCCTATTGAACAAGTGTACAGTGCAAAACTTACTGACCTTGTTTCAATATTATTTCTAGTCTTGAGTGTCACTGACCATTCGAATGTGTATGTTCCATCAAGGCTCACCACTTCTCTCTAAATTACAGGGACTCCATGGCATTCCACATTTCAGAAGAGAGAAACACTGTAGAAAAGTGTTTAGCTTTTCTAAAGTATAGACTAGTAATCTGCAGTACGTTACTTTCTCTCTCTGTCGCAATCCATCTTTGTTCATCTTTTTTAAAACAAATCCAAAATCTCTTTCAAACTGTGTTTCAACAGTTACTATTTATTTCATAGATTTTTTTTTGTTGTTCTGAACTGCATTTTCTATGATCAACAGAATCCCTGTAATGTTCATTTTGCCTGCCGTCTGTCTGTTCTGCCTGACCTGCATGTCTTTCTCAATGTCTCCCTCTCTTTCTTGGTTTTTCTGTCTGTCCTCCACTTGTCTTTGGCAACACCAAAGATCAAGTGTTAAGCACTGTGGCTGTTTCAGCATTGGTGGGTGAACTGTGGGTCATAGCTGGTCAGGGGCTGGATCTTCACTGTTCCCCTCCTGTAGAGTTCAAAGTATGGGAAGAGTTTCTCCAAACCAGTAGTTTCATTGGGATGGGCTGTGACATCACACCAGACACTGGTGTATTTGTAATGCAGATCAAAGAAACAGACATGTTAATGTGACCCATGGAAGCCTTTGGTGTGTTCTCAAAACGTGTCCACAGCATGCACTCATTGAACATGGTGTATGGTTGACAGTATGGATTATCAAAAAGGCCACACATGTGAAACCTCATCCACAATAACAAACGAGTGTGAGAGTGCGACTAGTAAAATAGGCAGAACTGAAGCCCTCATACGCTTCATTTTCTGGACAGGTGCTTGGTTCAAATAGGTCACTATTTCAGAAAGATTTACAAACTCTAGAAATATGTGAGCAACTGATGTCCCAGAAATGTGTTTTGTAATAGTTAGAATAATGAACAAACTCTACGACAGACAAAGGTTTTACTGCAGTTTTTTGAGATAATCTACCCTGCAGTGTAGGAACACATGGCAGCACTGATGAGCTTCTTTGTTGTGATCTCAGGATGGTGCACTACACACACCTGGCAACCTCCTTCTCGGTGAAAGGCCTGAGTTCATTCTTCAGTGACAACTGCCGCAGGGGGGAGTCTGTACAGGAGTGCCTCACTCGCCTTGCCAAAACACGGCAGCTGGTCCGTGACAGCATCCTTAATATGGAAATCCCTGCAGATGCGACCCTGTACAGATTTATCAAGCCTCTGCGCTACGTTGAGGGGACCTATAAAATCATGTTTTACAACTCAAAATCTTGGGTGAGTAGTCTCAGAAGAGTTGCAGTGGCTGACATATTTTGCAGTGGTTTGCAACTATTTTTTCTCTTTTTTTTCTTTTTTTTGACTTCAAGGCAGACATTTTTGGAGAAACACTTCTCCAGGGCTGTTCTTTAAAGAGAATTTGTTCATCATGTAATATTAAACTACCATTGGGCATAAACTGTACGGAAATACCGCTAAGCACAAACTGTATGTCTCATGTCTGAGAGGTCAAAATCTTTATTTCAAATACAGTTGCAGGTTTTATCTGAAAAAGGTGATACATGTCTCAGATAATTCCCAAATCTCATCAGATGCATGCACATGTGCGTGCTTGTGGGACTTGCATGTAAACAAGCTCATATGCACTTACACAGGTATTCATGTACGCGCGCGCGCACACACACACACACATACACACACACACACACAGTTATGAATCTGTTCCAGTCCATACAAGCACAGTCCGTTGTAAACAGGCTTCTGTCAGTGCGTGTGTGTGTGTGTCAGAATAAGGAATGCGCAGAGCCTTGACTGACGTTAAAATGAAAGTATTTGGATTTTTATAAGATAATGAGTGAATTTGTTTAGGATTCATTCATGCAGGATTAGTCCATTTCCTTTTGTTGTCCAGGAGCTAACTATATGTCATCAATAAATTTTGATATTCTGAAGAAGAGAGAATAGAAGTTTCTTTGGTGTTTTGTGAAAAGATGAGGAAACACCAAATCAAAATGAACTTTTAGCCTCCAATGTACCCATTCAGTGTTCACACTCTCAGCTCAGGTCGTAATGCTGTGACAACATAACAGTGTACATGCTGAACAAACCCTTGCTGTCCTCCTGCATATAAAAAAAATCTGGCTGATTCATAGTGAAAATCGCTTCCTTATGAAGCTCTGTTTTGTGTGAATTTGGTAACCTATAACTTTTGCTGTCAGCCCATGAAATAGCAAGCTTGACAGCATGTTTTTAATCTCAAAACCGGTCCCCCAAGTCTGAATTTGCCATAATGGCTCATTAGATTCCTACTGCTGATGCATTTTCACCCTCTATCAAGCTGTGTCAATTTTGCTTAAAGAACTGAATGATCAAGAGAGGGGGATGAAGATTTCCGTGCAGCTTGAACTTGAACTGAAAAGAAATGGATCAGAATGACACCAGATTGACAGATCTGTATGATTCAGATGAAGAGGAGGACCATCTTTTGCAGGCTGAAATAGAAGATGGTAAGTCATAAACAGCTCGAATTTCATTTATCTTTGATGATATTGTATGTATATATAGTCCTTTATAAGTCTAGCTGAAAGTGATTGAAAACTGCAAGTGAAAGGAGATAGTGCACGTGAATTTCTGGGTTGGGTTAAAATTTTTGTCAGCATCCAGATGGGAAACTCCGTTAGCAGACTAGGATTCAATATAGGTTGAATCAGCTGTTCACAGTCCCTTTCTCCATCAAGTAAATCCCAGTCATACCCATTTTAGTGGCTTTTCATTCATTTGTTCTTGATTGCAGTCTAATAACAAAAGGACTTTTGTTTTGTAGGAAGACTACAAGACGTACAAAGACGGTGTCTTCATTTCCCATCATGGCCCTCTGGATGTGATGTCCTACTGTCATAGAGAGCAGACGGCTGTGGCTGCAGATCGAGTTCAGAAGGCGACACAGATGCCTTGGTCCAGTTCCAACCCAGTATGCCACGTAACTACTACAAATATGACTCCAAAAACAAGCAGCTGTACGACTGGCCAGTGTGGGCCATCGTGATGGGGGTTCTGACTGGGGTGGGTCTCTTGGTCACCATCATCATCTTCTTCTACCTTGTCATCTTCTACCCTGTACGAGGAGGCACCTCTGTGCTGGGTTACCTCACCATGATCGGCGTCATGGGAGTCTACGCCATCAACTTCGCCTTCTTCCTGCACGCGTCCGCAGCCACATGTGGGGCCCGGCGCTTCCTGATGGGTGTGGTGTACGTCATTGTCTTCGCTCCCTTGCTGGTGAAGGCTGTTGACAACTGGAGGTTTTCCGACCTGGAGTACGGCAACCGTCCATACAGGTAGAGTTTTGATGTGTAGCATCTCACATTTATAGGTGTGAGGTTTATTGATCTGGACTTCAGCAACCGTCCATACAGGTAGAGTTTTGATGTGTAGCATCTCACATTTATAGGTGTGAGGTTTATTGATCTGGACTATAGCAACTATCCATACAGGTAGAGTTTTAATGTATAGCATCTCGTATTTATATATGTGAAGTTTATTGATCTGGTTTATTGATCTGGACTGTGGCAACCGTCCATACAGGTAGAGTTTTGATGTGTAGCATCTCACATTTATAGGTGTGAGGTTTATTGATCTGGACTTCAGCAACCGTCCATACAGGTAGAGTTTTGATGTGTAGCATCTCACATTTATTTGTGTGAGGTTTATTGATCTGGATTATAGCAACTGTCCATACAGATAGAGTTTTAATGTGTAGCATCTCGTATTTATATATGTGAAGTTTATTTGATCTGGTTTATTGATCTGGACTGTAGCAACCGTCCATACAGGTAGAGTTTTGATGTGTAGCATCTCACATTTATAGGTGTGAGGTTTATTGATCTGGACTATAGCAACTGTCCATACAGGTAGAGTTGTAATGTGTAGCATCTCACATTTATTGTGTGAGGTTTATTGATCTGGATTATAGCAACTGTCCATACAGGTAGAGTTTTTAATGTGTAGCATCTCGTATTTATATATGTGAAGTTTATTGATCTGGTTTATTGATCTGGACTGTAGCAACCGTCCATACAGGTAGAGTTTTGATGTGTAGCATCTCACATTTATAGGTGTGAGGTTTATTGATCTGGACTATAGCAACTGTCCATACAGGTAGAGTTGTAATGTGTAGCATCTCACATTTATTTGTGTGAGGTTTATTGATCTGGACTGTGGCAACTGTTCATACAGGTGGAGTTTTAATGCGTAGTATATCACGTGTGTAATGGAGAGATTTGTTGATCAGTGATTCTAAAGTTACAGTATGGCAACTGGATGTACAAGTAGAATGTTAATGAGTGCCGTGTCGTTTATGAATGTATATGCGCAATTTGTTGATCCAAAGAAAGGTGACCATGCCAGGTTTGTTGATCCAGAGTGTGGCAATCAGTCTTACTGGTACTCTAAATGTGTTTTGTGTGTGTGTGTGTGTGTGTGTGTGTGTGTGTGTGTGTGTGTGCATGTGTGTGTGCGTGTGTGTGTGTGTGTGTGTGTGTGTGTGTGTGTGTGTGTGTGTGAGGGTTTGTTGAAGTTGACCACGGCAAACAGCTGTGCAGATATTTTAATTTGTTGCATGTTTGCAAGTATGACGTTTGCTGGTCTGAACTTTGGTGGCTGGCTGTACAGATAGAGATTTTATGTGTTACGTGTGTTGTATGGGTGAAGTTTGTCAGCTGGGATATGGCAGGCAGCTGTACAGGTACTTTTTATGTGTAATGTGTCATATGTTACATGTGAGGTTTGTTACTCTGGAATATGATAACCTGGTGTAAAGGTGAAGATGTTAATGCATTGTTATGTTATTTCTGGATGTTTGAGGTTTGTTGATGCACTTCATGTCAACACGTGGTAATGCGTAACATGTCATAAGCAACTATAGTTAGTTGATGGGTAATGTGACATCAGGCAGCATAGGTAGATTTAATGTGCCAGGTGTTGTGTGTGGATGTTTGAAATTTGGGTTTCGGCAGCAGCCAGTTGTACACGCTGTTCTTATCTGTTTTGTGTCATGCGAGCTTGAGGTTTGTTTACCTGAATTACGGCAACCAGCAGTAACAGACAATTTTTATCTGAAGTCATTTCATCATGTGCAATTGAGATTTGTTGATCTGAAAAATGGCAACCAACTGTACAGATGTTTTTTTTTTTTTAATCTGTACGATTTCATCACTGCCTTCGACTTAAATGTAATGGGCTTGAACGTTATAGTAATAGAATGGGGCTATGTTGCAGTAGCTTTGGGCTGTATTTATTGTCATGAGCTGGGACTGGAAGAATGGACCCTGTGTTAATGGGCTTGGACCGTTTGACCTAAATTCTTATTATTACTCTTATTATTACACTTGGTTTGGCCTGCGTTGTAATGAATGTGGACTGTATTGTAAAAAGCTAGGAATTAATTGCGACAGGCTTGGATTGTGTTACGATGATATCACAAAGGGCTTGGACTCTATTGTAAAGGGCTTGAACTGGGCTGTGATTGACTAGACTGAATTATGATGGGCTGGGACTGTCTGGATTATGCTGTGTTTTGGACACAGTTATGATGGGCTGGGACCGTCTGGATTATGCTGTGTTTTGGACACAGTTATGATGGGCTGGGACCGTCTGGATTATGCTGTTTTGGACACAGTTATGATGGGCTGGGACCGATGGATTATGCTGTGTTTTGGACACAATTATGATGGGCTGGGACCGTCTGGATTATGCTGTGTTTTGGACACAATTATGATGGGCTGGGACCGTCTGGATTATGCTGTGTTTTGGACACAATTATGATGGGCTGGGACCGTCTGGATTATGCTATGTTTTGGACACAATTATGATGGGCTGGGACCGTCTGGATTATGCTATGTTTTGGACACAATTATGAATGGCTGGGACTGAATATCAGGCCTGGACTGCAGTGTACTTGACATGACAGAATCATAATGGGCATAGAATGTAATTAGCGTGGCAGAATCATAATGGGCATAGAATGTAATTAGCTTGGCAGAATCATAATGGGCATAGATCGTAATTGGCATGGCAGAATCATAATGGGCATAGAATGTAATTAGCATGGCAGAGAATCATAATGGGCATAGAATGTAATTAGCATGGCAGAATCATAATGGGCATAGAATGTCATTAGCATGGCAGAATCATAATGAGCATAGAATGTAATTAGCACTGCAGAATCATAATCAGCATAGAATGTAATTAGCATGACAGAATCATAATGGGCATAGACTGTGTTGTGATATGCGTGGATCGTATTACTGTGGCTTTGTGATACCTCCTGGACAGAGGCCTGACCAGCTCCCTGACGCTGTTCCTGATCGCACTGGGCATCGTCCTGATCCAGTGCATCATCCCCATCGAGTGGCTGATCCTGGTCAACCCCACCGCCACGCGCTGGACCACCAACACCATGCACGACTACTGGTGGTGTGACCCTCATGACTTCTATGACGTTGGATTGGTCTTGTCCTTCGTCTTTGTCATGTTCATCGTCCTCCTCACCGCCATTTTCGCTGCCTTCGCCTGGGACTCGGAGAGCAACAACCGAGAGTCACGGTGGATTCTGGTCTCAGCCATTGCTACCGCTGGTAAGAGGAAGTTGACAAACTGTTGGATGGATGTAGAAAGTCTTGTTTGGCTTTCGCTGAAATATGCGACAGAAAGAATCATTAATTACAATATTTTAATTGTCCTTGTGTGTCTGTGTTTATCTCTGTTCATACAATGGCGCTTTATGTTCACATTTCCAAGTGTTGGAAGCACCAAACACAACCTGTTGATATATATTATTGAGATCTTTCCAGACATATTCTGCTTTATGGTGCTTGAATGTTTTTGATGCCTTTCATATTGCAAAATGATGTTTTCCTAGAAACTGTAGTCACAAACATTTATTGCTTCATGTATTAATAATAATATGTTAAATTGATATATGAGGCAAGAACAAACAGAATATTAACACTGAAGGAATGAGTCAGTAAAAAAAAAGAAAGGGGGGCATGTGGGTTTTTGTTCATTTTTTGAGAGGATGTTATATGTCCAGAGGTGCATTGTCAATTCCGGTATCTTTATGATGATCTCAGCCATTGGCATAGCATGTTTATGCATAATATACACACACACAAACACGCACACACACACACTCACACACACACACACACACACACACACAGAGCAAGCAGCAGATATCCTTCATCAAACTCTTTGTGTTGTTCTTCCTCTAGGCTGTTTCCTGGTGTGGATGATTGTAACAACTAATGCGGGACCAGTATATCGTGACCCCGCAGTGGCCATTGCCAATTTTGTCAACGCCACACTTCTACTTGTCTTCATCCCTATTCGCAAACTGCATCTTCTGTGCCGGGCCCAGAACGAGAAGACAGAGATGTATGCAGGTAAGTAACTGTAGTCTGGTAGTGCTATGTACAACCAGTTGCACTGGGCTCCTTTAGAACAGCGACGTCAGCAAATCAGGCTAGCCACCTTCTACAAGTTTCACCATGGCGACACAAAGATCAACTCTGTGCACATCCCTCCGTGTTACACCCACCAGTACAACACCAGAAACTCATGAGCTGCAGTATCAAGTAGAATCCTGTTGCAGGAACTGCAGAAAGAACAGCTTCTTTCCGCACACTGGGAGAGAGTGGAACAATCTTCCAGCTGAGACAGTGGCATCGGCCTCGCTGGAGGACTTCAGATCCTGGATTTAACCACCACCACCATCCCCTCCCTCCCCCTTCCCCCCTCCCCCCCCTCCCTCTCTCTGCTCCCTCTCCTCCTGGCCCCCCCGTCCCTCCCTCCCACCTGTCCCTCCTCTTCCTCACCGTAGTCTGTCCCTCCTACTCCGGTGTAAGGCCACTTATGCCCCCCCCCCCCCCCCCCCCCCCCTCTCCTCTTCACTTTGAGGCGTGAAATTCATGGGTGACCCAGAACCCCCCCCCCCCCCCCCCCCCTTTTCCTTTTCATAAGCTGATGAGCCAGGCAGCAGCTGATCTATCGTCAGATCCGGAAACCCCCTACTATAGTGTCAGAATCTTCAACTCCATGAAGGTGGACACTCAAAGAAAGAACAAAGGGAACAGCTTGTAATAAATAACAAATTTGAATGTATTGTAATATCCAGACAGCAGGGCATTAGTTCTTTTCTAAGTACTGACCAGGACATGGTATGTTCTAAACCAGATTTTTTTTTGAAGTTCTGACCAGGGCATGCTTTTATTCAGTACCAGCCTGTTGTTGGCATCCAGTTGCATTGGTGAAATTTTGTACATATGACCTGTAGTCATAGTACTTGTCTGCGCACAGCTCAGAGTGTGACCCTCTAGAGCACCATGAATCCAGCGTCTCACCATGTTTCAGCTTTGTATGTTCAGTATTGTCACATTGGGATTTTTAGTATATATTGGGCATACAGCAGAAAATTGCAGGTTTGTAGTATGGAATTTAATGTGCTTCATTCATGTATGAATTTTTTCCCTTCCAAATTGAAGGGTATATCCTATTTCTAAAATGTCAGTCCAAAAATTATGGTAAACCATGCATTAGGTGTGGCGAAGTAGAGATGTATATAGCTTCTCTACGTCAAACAGGTAATGAAAACTACTTCAGTCAACAAGTTGATAAATAAGCTGACTGACAAGAAATTCACTCCAATTGATGTTGCAACGCACCAGCACACACTCCTCCCTCTACTCCCCCAGTGATAAATTTGCTGTAAACAGTATTTACTCAGAATATCTTCTGCTGACAATGTTTTCTGCACTCCATTCCAACTCTTTGCTGCCCCACCCCCCGAAGAGAAAAGCATTCAAGAGTTGCTTCTATTTACATTAGGCTTATGTGTAGTCATACTTTTTTTTCCTATTAGAAATATTAGATGAAAAAGAAAATATTCTTCATTTTCAGAGCATTGAGGTTGTCCATAAAATTAAAAAAAATGGAATTTTCAAATGAAAGCTTAAACATGAACCTTGTTTCACACACAAACATGGTCTGATTGTGTGATGAAATTGGTGGTCAGACTATGGGTTTGGCTGTTGTTATGGGTTACAGTAAGCTGTTTATTTATTTTGCGTGTCTGACAGCATCATAAGTGTTGTTTATTGTGTGTTGCAGCTGGCCAGTTTGATCCATACAGCAATGTCTACAGCAACCAGACCTATGATCCTGAAGGGGAAGACTACCCCTATGAACCAACAGGGAAAGCTGATGATGGAGAGTTTATCACCGATTGATAGCCTGGCTGTCTCATTCTGTTCTTACTGTTTAGAGCTACAGGTAGTGTTTGTGCGGTTATAAATGAGTTATTTGGTATCTTTCTGCAATCCACTGCTTTTTTGTGACAGTGCTGCAAGAAACTTTCATTTCAACATACTGTAGTTTGGCATACTGTCTGTGTTTTTTTTTTCGGTGTTGATATGAATATGGTATGTATAGCTACAATTTCAAGGTGCTAAGCAAGCATAGACTTGTGTTCCTTCCAATGTTTATTTTGTTGGTTCTGGTTCTGGGATTATTTCTAACAAAAGCTTACATATTCTTGGTCAGTCATATCACAAAAAAACAGCAGCAGGTTTTGCACTGATGTAGGATTAAAATTGAAGATTAACATTAACAGGTTTTTTTTCTTTGTTAAGTATAACCATATCAGCCCACCCTCGGTCCCCTGGGCTATAAACTTCTTTCATTTGCATTCCCGACCATGCTAGATCCTCAGTCCAGTTAGTAAGGCAAAGTCCATGGTCCGCTGCAGAGACTTCACCCTTCCCCACAGCTTGTCCTGGACCTCAGCTGGACTGGACCATGTCTGGCCTCTCGAGGCTTGAAAGGAGGGGCAGGACAGTAAGATGTGGGTGGGAGTTTGGGAGCCTGTGCCACAAGAGCACTGGTTAGTATGGGCTATAAACAATGCTAATTGAATGGAAAGTTAATGCTTTTATTGCTTATCTCAAGGGTCAAAACATTTTGGTACCACTACCCTCTCAGATCACAGAATTTTCAACCAATTTTAAACTATGAGAAAAAAATTCAACTAGACACTGTTAAAAAATCAAACAGCAGTTTTGATATGATTGGATGTAAAGTTGGTGAAAATGCTGACTTCAAGCTAATTTCAATGCTATTTAGTGAAGTTCAATCAACAGAGATATGTCCAGGAGCCAGACTTCTCTCCACCAACAGAAAGGAGCACTTGCCAGTATGAACTCTGAACTATGTCAGACCAAGCAGAATCTGTTCACTGAGTTGATTCACGTTTCTGCATCAACCAGATGGTTCCTTTTATTTAAAACATGCACTAATTATCCACACAATCAAGTCATACAGCAACTGTGTACAAAATGATGTTCAGTCTTCTTCAAAACATGGTTAATTATTTTTTTGTCAAACAAAAAAATTCAGTGCATAACAGAACAAGAGCTATAATAAACAGTTGTAAGTCATGAACTCCCCGTAGATAAAACTCTTGAGTAGATCAGTAAAGCACAGCTTTGAAGTCTTCTTAACTGACACAGCTTGGTTAATGCTGTAGCATGTCTTCTTGTTGCAAAACCTGTGTGGCTTAATTTGTTTATACTGAAGAAAACCATTCATAATCGTGCAGATGATGTAAGTGTGAACAAGGATATCAGTGGGTTGAAGGAAGACAGGGGGCTATTTTGCTCTGAGACTTCCATGGGAGCCTCCGTTGTTCTGCCTCTCTGATGTTGTTGTATTGTGCTAAGGTCATTCGCACGTTTTTCCTTTAGTTTCTTTTGTACATTGATTACAATTATCTTGCCGCTGCTTGTAAAATGAGACTTTGAATATTTTTCAGAAAATATAAGAAAGATTCAAGTCCCCAGAGAAAACGTTTATCGTGTACTTTTATTGATTGTGCCATCAAAACATTCCAAATAGAGTACAGAGCCCATATCGCTAATACTATCCAGGGGAATTTTGTTTGCATTTCTCTTATTATGTATCGAAGTTGCCTTTTCCTACTCTCCACACTGATTGTGTGGTTGCTTGCTTGTTTTCTCATCATACTGATGCATAGTTTTCTGGAATGTTGCCATTCTTCCTACATTGATTATTTTGTGGATAACAGCAAAGATATGTGTATGGATAGCTTGTATATAGTGATGTGATCAGCAGTCACATGTTCTCAAAATGTATTCGTAATGACTGCTTGTTGGACATCTTTTCTTGTCTCATTTAGTTGTTTACACATACACAAACCCCTTGAACTTCGCCCATCTCCCCATATGGTTTTCTTTTACCCCTCATACATTTCAAGCTCCCTCCTCTCCCTCCCTTCCCCTGTTCCCCTCTTCTCCCTCCCCCTTTCCCCCTTCCCCCCTCCCCCATCCTGACTTTTCTGTCTTGCTCCTTCAATCTATATTTTCCCCGGTTCATTGTGATATACACTTTACATACAACATAGACCCAAGCAGCATAGATGATTGTAACCTGCTGCTGTCTCAAAGTTATATGACTGTATACTTATCATTACTTTTTGGTTTCATTACTTGAAATAAATATTTTTGTACAAACGGTCATGCTCATTGTGAGTTTTTGCTGAGTTTGGTGAAAATGACTGGCGGTGAAACCGTCTTTCCTTTTGTTTGCTTGCATGTTTGCTTTGTTTTTGTCATTTCATCCTTCATATGTTCACAGCTGCATCACTCTGATCAGTCATTTCAGCCCCTCTGTACAAAGCCACATCCATGACTGTCCTGCTTTAGCCCCAGCTCTGGCAGTTCACAGAGAGCAATCACTATGGAATTATTTTGAAGCAACCCTCCAAAGGAAATGCTGTGAAATCCTTTTTCAGGGTTCAGAATCGGAATGTCCACGTGGAACAGTCATTTTCTGCAGTACAGAACAGACTTGGTCAAAGATGTGAATTGTCCAAATTGTCTCAATTTCATGGACAGGAAACAAACTCCATTTTTGGTTTGTTTGCAATAAGGATGAAAACTTCTAAGAAACCATAATGCATGCCCCATAATACTGTCCATGTTTCAATTTTTGTTTTTACCCTACAGTACTAATAAACAAAAGGGTATGCAAAATTGTCTTTAAGTCCTCATTTGTATGCAAAACAAGAGAATGTGTAAAACCTTGGCTTTTGTTAAGCTTTGAGATGGTTAATGCAGTGCAAATGGTATTTCATGTTATACATGATTTTGGTGTATGCTATGCACACTCCATTGCATGCGAGGACCTGACAATTTTCATTTCTTCAATGATCAACTGCCTCTGTGCCAGAATTAACTGCATGATGATTGGCTTCAGTGTGTATATGATGATAATCATTCTGTCTAGGCAAAAAGAAGAAAAAAATGTTGAGAGATGTTACATTATTCCTAACCTGGTAGGCGTATCATTGCAAAGAGGAACACAGTTGTTTTTTCACTCTCATGGCACTCTGGAAGAGCTCATGGAGGTTTGGAGGCACGGGGACAAATAACTGCTGTTTATGCAGGAGAATATTGCTTAAGGACTTGTGTGCAAGTATAAGGCTGGCTGACTGTTTCATGTACGGCCTAACCCAGACCAACTCCTGAACACAGAACTAATTGTGATCAGCACAAAGTGAGTGAGATGATGTCATAGGACCAAAGAGAACACAGTGGTCTCTGCTGTTGGATTCTTTCATTCCTCTACACTATCTCTCTCTCCCCATTAAGGTTTGGCAACTCCAAGAAGAATATGACAGATGTCTCTTACAACGAGCTGTGTTCACTTGGATTGTTCGTGCTGTAGATAAAAGCACTCTGCACACCTTAAGTATTTCTGAACATCTATCTTACTATGATCTCCTTCGTAGTTGATGCAAACATGTGCATACCAACCTGTCAACCCGCTTACAAGTACACATTATTTTCCCATCCCATCCTCCAAACGTGTGTGTATGCACGCACGCACGCGCGCACGCACACACACACACACACACACACACACACACATGCACATAAAACGCGTGCATGTTGATTGGAAATCATTGACGGTAAGAAACGAGCTCAGTTGCGCCTGAACAAAAGCATCTTCAGGGAAAACGTTTAGAGATCATTTAAGTGAGGTATCTTCATAGTGACTGGAAGGTCCTTCAGGCTTTAGGACGCTAACTGGCAGGAGAACATTAAAGGAGTTTGGACTAGTGCCAGTAATGGAAGAGAAGCACTTAGAATAAAGTTTGTTGGCAATTCTGAATTAAACAAGCAGCCAGTGAGAAGATTTTGGATGAAATTCAGCACATTCCTGGACGATGGAGGATTTGAGAATCGGCCTTGCAATACTCAGAGCCTTTTGAAGCAATGTTTCGGAGGAGCAGCGAGAGTCTGGTGCACCTGACACGGGGTTGTTCAGGAAAGAGTGTGGTGAGTAGAAATCCGATGACCGAGTTCGTCAGAACAGGGAGGGAACTTGAGGGCCATCGTGAAACTGAACGAAAGGCAGAACAGAATTCGAAACTTGTTACAGCAACAACGAGAGAAACAGAAACAGAGCCTAGTTAGCATTGATCCAAAATTAAAGAAACAGTCTGTGAATAACAAAGTGGAGAAGAAAATGAGATAAATGAGAACGATTACATAGCAGGTGAAGAAAGCATTTAAAGTTTTAACAGTCGCTTGTGTTTCGTCATATTTATGCCATGGAGCCCTCTGGACCGGTAAAAGAATGTGCAAAGAACGTACAAGTGCGCGCGCACACACACACACACACACACACATGCTCGTGCACATACAAAAATCGTAGTTTCAAATGTAACAGATGCATCACCAACTTTCAGTGTTGCACAAAAAGTGTCTGAAACAGCAAAACATAACACCAGTCAGAACTGCATCAGCATATGTTGTTCGTGGCACGTGAATCAACTGAAAAACGGCATGTCTTCTCTTCTGTTTTTGACCAATGAACATTAGTGTGACTGATGTGTGACCAGTTACGTACATTAGCATATGTCTTTGTGGTTCACATCTAATCAATCAACACTGGCATGTCTACTCTGACCCGCATTGACAGAGCACCACAGATGTGAATTGCATGCAACGTTTAGCGAATATTTGTCCGTTTGTAATAACTGTTGTGAGTTAGGTTTTCTTATGGGAGCAAGAGTTACCCTACTTGTTTATTGTTTGTTGTGATAGAGTTTTACAGTTGTGCTGCATTACTGCTACTACATGACCGAGTACCAAGCCAAGAGCACCTTATTGCAACAGCCCTAAAAATAACTCTGGCACACGGGGTCAGCGACCATGAATGATTCCTCCATCCTTCTCTGCTTCTGCCTCTCACTGTGCTGATGTGGCCACACGCCACAATTGAGATTTTGCACCAAACTACCGTATAATCCATGTTTCAAAATGGAGTGAATGAGGGCGGAAAATGAAGCAAAATTTAGAATCCGTATGGAACAATACGATGCCATCATGACACAGCCTACCAGGAGAGACATTTCACAGGTACCAAGTGACCTTGCCACAAGCCCAGCACTGGCAGTCCGTACGGAACAATACTAACTATCATAACAGCCTACCAGGCCCACCTATCGTTCGGGTGCCGAATACACGAAAAGATAAGTGACTCTGCGTTCTTTGTTCGTACTGTCCTAAATGGTAAATGTTTTTTTTTTGCCTGAAGAAGACCAAGAGGTCAAAATGTATTGTGTCTTGTCCTGTGCTTTGTTTGTCTATGTCCTTGGCAGTAACTAACCCCCTCTCTTTCTAAATTCTGTATACCCCATGTAACAGTTTTGAGGCCTACCCCTGAGCCAGCATTTAATGTTAAACTGATAATTGATCAAAAGAACAACTCCCTAACAATTAATTACCTTGTTTTGGGGGGATTTTCACCGACAAAATCACAAACATTCTTTCAATACATGACTTTCCCCTTAGTTGACACACATATCAGGCCTTTGCACACACCGGTAACCCTAACTTTGCGCCAGCCCGAAGTGCCCAAATAGTCCTAGTCCTTTGATTTCAATCTGTCTGCTTGGAACCACCTAGCTTGTATGTTAACAGCCATATGAAAGAAAAGGAGAATCAACTTTCAGACACAACAAAAATTCTCAAAACAATCTAACTGCGCAAGTCTATAAATACTCGACTCCTTAAGGAAGCCCTTGGCGCATTATTTTTGGTGTGCAGCCTGTGGCCTGGCTCTCACCATTCCACGCACAGCCAGCCTGACTATTTTGAGATGTCGACCTGGCAGGAAAAAAAAAGACCTTCATTGGCAAGCCGGACCCCAGGATCCCGAAATACCCCTGTACGATCAGCTGACCAAGGACAGTGTGGCTAAGGCCGCCTTTTCATGACATCCTGAAACAGCCTTGGGTTGAACCTCTGGGACTCACACCCCTGTCCTTGGCTTGCCAGCCAGGGAAGGGAGGAGCTGGAGGACCAGTCAAGGTCTTCTTCCCATGCTTACCAAAATTGGATCGTGTGGATCCTTCTTCTTCTGCGTACGGAGGCTGATACTCCTGCGGACACTCCCTGTATAGACAGGCAAGTATTAATCCCATCTGTCCAACAAAGGGAGTGGAGTTTTGTGTGCATGACCGTTTTTTTTTTGTTTTTTTTGTTTTTTGTTTTTTTTTAGTCCCGCCATTAAGGCAGCCATATCTTCATCTCTTCGAGGAAGGTGCATGCTATGTGTAACGTGTCATCCATACCAACGGCCAAACTGGCCTTCTCTTCCGAAAGTTGGCAAATGGGATTTTATGTGTGTGCAAGATGTTATGCGTGCGTTCACATACGGAACCTCGGTTTATAGTCTCATTCAAAGGACTGTATGGGAAATGGAGTCAGAACTCCGGAGGAAAAATCCACCCTGTACCGAAACAGCCCGGCAGAGATTCGAAAAACGCAACACTTGGATTACGAGTCCGGCGCTCTTACCAACTGAGCTATTCCGGCCCCCGTGTGGATCTGTGTCAGTGGTCCTGAAAGGGACCTGTACAAGGGTTTTGGGAGGAGGCTGCCACAGGGAGCAGACTACCAACTACACCGACTCTGGCCAATCACCGCTGAGGGACCGTAACGCCAGAACTACACAGACTACAAGTCTGGGAAACCTTAGGTCCTTAGGGCCTCCGGCTAACAGGACGTAAACCTCACCCTTGACGTTGACATCCTGAAGGCTAACTCAAGAGCTGCATCATCCACACAGTCAACGGGAAACAGGATGCTCACGACAGGTCCAGCTGGAGACACCAGCGCCGTCAGGGCTCCAAGACTTTCAAGATGAAAGAAGCGATGCGTTCATACTAACAAACTGTATTTTATGTATGGCTTGCCACTATTGTACATATGAACACACACTGCACTGGCATGCACGCGCGCACACTCACACGCACGCACGTACACACACACACACATGCGCGCGCACACGCGCGCGGGCGCGCGCGCACACACACACACACACACACACACACACACACACATTCTATTGTTCTCGTGTTTTCTTCTATCTTCTGTTGTTTCTAAACAGTACAAAGAGGACGACTACGACCAGAAGCATCCATAAAAAGATACAGGCTACAATGTGGTAAACATCGCAGAATGAAAGCATCAGTGCACCACCCATTGGTACTCGAATAAACCCAGACCGCTCTGTATCAACGCTAAAACATTGAGATCAGCAAATGAATGTCCATCCGTCTAGAAACAAACGAAACAAACAAATAAAAAAAACAACACACAGAGACTATGCATGGAAGTGTGAGTCAGTTACAACAAAATTATGACGGGGGGGGGGGGGGGGGGGGGATCAGGATGAAACCCCACTGTTATTTTTTTTTTTTTTAAAGGAAAAAAAGAAAGGGGAAAAAAAAAAAATAAATGGGGGAAACTAGAGGCTGGAGGGGAAAACTAAAAAGATGAAAAGAAGCGGCCGGCATCCAAGTAAGGAGAAGAACTGAAGGAAGCAGACCCTCCCCTCGCTGGAACTCCTTCGACCCCCTGCAACGGTTTGGGCTGACCGTGTGCCTCAAAGACCGCAACTCCCTCCCCTGCAACGATCTGGGCTGACCGTGTGCCTCAAAGACCGCAACTCCCTCCCCTGCAACGATCTGGGCTGACCGTGTGCCTCAAAGACTGCAACTCCACACCCGCACAAGTTCGTATTCTAACAGATGACGGTTCCTTCTTGATGTGTACAGTATTTCTTGGAGTGTGGAAGCTGGTTGCGAAGTCATCTGTGACGCCCCGTAGACAGTCTTCAAGACTCCGGGATCAGTGAGAAGCTGTGATAGGTGACAGTGTGTCTTTGAAAGAGAAATGAGTAAGTATAGGACAATAGACAAGTACATTGCGAAAAGTGGTAGACCTATACAGTCTCCTCACATCTGTACAGAATCTCGTTCGTGTTGACACCGACAATGAATGTAGTCTCTCAAGCCTTGTGCAAAAGCGTCCGGAAATTAGAAAACCGCTACCAAGAAGAGAGAGAGAGAGAGAGAGAGAGAGAGAGAGAGAGAGTAAAAGGTCAAACTCTCCTCAAAGGTGGTAGATGTCGATCAATCTTCGTGCGAGGGGGGAAAAATGCCCACAGACGGACAAATCTCTGGGGGAATTTAAGAAGATGAAGGTACGGCATCCCCTCTTGCGTGTTCCTTTCTTCTGCCGCATGGCAGCAGAAGCGTTTGTTTAAGTGTGTGTGTGTGTGTGTGTGTGTGTTTACTGGGTGCATGCACGCGAATGCAACTGGCTTTGTGTGGGGGAGGTATAGTTTGGGCGGAAGAGGAGGTAAAGAGTGGGGATCAAAGGGTAAGGGGGGAGGGGAGGTGGGAAGGGGCAGGGGGGGGGGGGGGGGGGGGGGGGTACGTGAGTTCAGTGTAAGTTTCCATTTTTGTATTTTCTTTTTTTAGTTTGTACTTGATGTCTTATCTTTTTTCTTTGTTTAGTTTCTACTTGATGTCTTATCTTTTGTCTTTTTAGTTTGTTCTTGTTCTCTCTTTTTTTTTTTTTTTTACTCGATGTTTTATCTTTTTTCTATGTTTAGTTTGTACTTGATGTATTATCTTTTTTTCTTTTTTAGTTTTTACATGTCTTGTCTTTTTTTCTTTTTTTTAGTTTATACTTGATGTCTTATCTTTTTCTTTTTCTTTTTTTTAGTTTGTACTTGATGTATTATCTTGTTTCTTTTTCTTTTTTTTTTTTTTAGTTTTTACATGACGTCTTATCTTTTTTCTTTTTTTAGTTTGTACTTGATGTCTTTTTTTTTTTCTTTTTTTTTTAGTTTGTACATGATGGTTTTTTTTTTTTTTTTTTTTTTTTTTAGTTTCTACTTGATGTCTTTTTCTTGTTCTTGTTCTCTGATTTTTTTCTATTTTTTTTTTTAGTTTGTACTTGATGTCTAATCTTTTTCTTTTAGTTTGTACTTGATGTCTTATCTTTTTTTTTTTTTTTTTTTTAAAGTTTTTACATGATGTCTTATCTTTTTTCTTTTTTTAGTTTGTACTTGATGTCTTTTTTTTTTTTTTTTTTTTTTTTTTTTTTTTTTTTTTTTTAGTTTTGTACTTTGATGTCTTAGCTTTTTGGACTGTGGTCGGTTTTCTTGCCAGTCCTTCTGTCAGTGTTTGTTACACACGGGAATCAAAATTTGAAGAGCAAAATTAATAAATCAGTAAATAAACGAAATGAAAATATAGACGGTGAGAATAGGATCGAGAATTAAATCTAAAAAAAAGAAGCCCCGAAACTTATAACTAACTAACTGACTAACTAACTAACTAACTAACTATATATATATATATATATATATAAAGAATACTACTAAAACGCCAAATAAATTTTTAAAGTGCTCAACCCCTTGGGGAGCAACATCTGTTAAAATAGTATGGTAAAAAGAAGTTTTAAAAAATCACAGATCTGTTTCGAGCGCTGGCTCTCCTCAGGATGGTTTTGGGTCGCCTACTGCCGGTGTTATATGGCCTAATGTCACTGTTTGCACGTGCGGATTGGCTGCACGTGTTGTTCGGTTTTTCAGGTTGTTTACAGTTCAGGGTGCGTTTGCTGACAACGATTTCCATTTGTGCCTGCAGTTGTTTACTATTTCTACTTTAGTATTAGGGTTGCTAAGTATGGTTTGCATAGTATTAACCATTTTTTTCCGTTGAACATAGGTTGCATCTTTTTGAAATGTTATTGTATGGTGATGCCCTTTTTATGATTTTCCAGGATATGTTATAGTTTATTTTTTTGTCTTTAAGTCTCCAAATATATTTGCTCAGTTCTGTTTGTTTTTTTGTATTTTTTCTTTGTTGAATGACTGTGTATGGTTTGCATATCTGGTTTTGAAGTGATTTTCAGTGATCCCTATGTATGTTTCTTTTCATTTTCTGATGTCACAGTGGCTTGGTATACAATGTTGTTATAGAGGCATTTGTGCTTAAGGGACACTGTTTTTGTACCCTTCTTTTGCTGTGTTGCTTTTCATTTTGTTGGATGAATCAATTATATTTTTAAGGTTAGGCATGCATGAATATGATAGTTTGATGGTGTTCTTGTTGAATATTTTGGACAATTTATGTTCTTTTGGGAAGGATGCTGTCAAAATTTTTAAAACTTCTTTCCCTACGTTTGTTATTACTCGTCCATCATATGGAGGGTTGTACCATGTGATTTTCCTTTTCCTGCTTTTTTTTTTTGTTTTTGTTCATGTTGTTATCTGGGTTGTATTGTAGTTTGTAACTGTAACCACTTTTTTTGCAATGCCTGTTGGTATTTCTGCTGCTGCATTGTTGAATACTCTTTCATTATGTGACAGATTAGATAATCTCTTGTTTATGCCATTGGGTATGGTTTTTAGTATAGATGGTGGGTGGTTGCTATTGATGTTTACATAAATGGGTGTGTCACTAGGTTTCTTGTATGGGTTTATATATGTAGTTGTTGAGGTCAAGTGTTATGTCTAAGTAGTTCACTACCTTTTTGTTTGCTTCGATGGTGATTTTTAAGTTATGGTTTTGGAACATCGAAGCAAACAAAAAAGTAGTGAACTACTTAGACATAACACTTGACCTCAACAACTACATATATAAACCATACAAGAAACCTAGTGACACACCCATTTATGTAAACATCAATAGCAACCACCCACCATCTATACTAAAAACCATACCCAATGCCCAATGGCATAAACAAGAGATTATCTAATCTGTCACATAATGAAAGAGTATTCAACAACGCAGCAGCAGAATACCAACAGGCATTGCAAAAAAAAAAAGTGGTTACAGCTACAAACTACAATACAACCCAGATAACAACATGAACAAAAAAACAAAAAAGCAGGAAAGGAAAGTCACATGGTACAACCCTCCATATGATGGACGAGTAAAACAAACGTAGGGAAAGAATTTTTAAAAATTTTGACAGCATCCTTCCCAAAAGAACACAAATTGTCCAAAATATCAACAAGAACACCATCAAACTATCATATTCATGCATGCCTAACCTTAAAAATATAATTGGTTCATCCAACAAAATGAAAAGCAACACAGCAAAGAAGGGTGAAGAAAAGAAATCCTGCAATTGTACTACAAAAGAACAGTGTCCCTTAAGCAACAAATGCCTCTATAACAACATTGTATACCAAGCCACTGTGACATCAGAAAATGAAAAAGAAACATACATAGGGATCACTGAAAATCACTTCAAAACCAGATATGCAAACCATAAACAGTCATTCAACAAAGAAAAATACAAAAACAAACAGAACTGAGCAAATATATTTGGAGACTTAAAGACAAAAAAAAAATAAACTATAACATATCCTGGAAAAATCATAAAAAGGGCATCACCATACAATAACATTTCAAAAAGATGCAACCTATGTTCAACACAAAAAAAATGGTTAATACTATGCAAACCATACCTAGCAACCCTAAATACTAAAGTAGAAATATAGTAAACAACTGCAGGCACAAATGGAAATCGTTGTCAGCAAACGCACCCTGAACTGTAAACAACCTGAAAAACCGAACAACACGTGCAGCCAATCCGCACGTGCAAACAGTGACATTAGGCCATATAACACCATCCTGAGGAGAGCCAGCGCTCGAAACAGATCTGTTGATTTTAAAACTTATTTTTACCATACTATTTTAACATATATATATATATATATATATATATATATCTGTTTTAACAGATGCCGCTCCCAACCCGGTTGAGCACTTTTTTTAAAGTTATTGTTGGTTAGCAACACAATTTTTATATATATATATATATATATATATATATAATATATATATATATATATATATATATATATATATAAGTTTTAAAATATTATTTAAAATGGAGGTTAAAAACCGACAAAATTGTTTGGGCACGCTACCGGTGTTATATGGTGTGTGTGCAAGCGTGAGTTCTGCACGTGTTTCACGTGGCCAGCAGTTTTTTTTTTTTTCAAGTTTTGATTTTTTTGGGGGGGGGGTGCGTTCAGGGTGGGTGTGTTAAGGAATGGAGTGTTTCAATTGTTTATGATCTCTACTTTTGAATTCAGAGTTGCCAGATGAGGTTTGCATAATATCAGCCACTTTTCTGTAGAACATAGGTTGCAGTTTTTAGAGATATTATTGTATGGTGTTGCTTTTTTTTTTTTTTTTAATATAATTTTCCATGATATATTGTAGTCTATTTTTTTTATCTTTAAGTTTCCAAATGTGTTTACTTAGTTCTGTTTGGTTTTTATATTTTACATTTTTGAAGGACTGTTTATGGTTTGCATATCTGGTTTTTAAAATGGTTTGCAGTAATCCCTATGTATGTTTCTTTGTCACTATCTATTGTTACTGTGGCTTGATATACAATATTATTGTAAAGGCATTCGTTATTCGGGGGGGGGGGGCACTGATTTTTTTTTTTTTTTTAGTGCAGTGCAGTACAAGATGTCCTTTTGTTACCCTTTTTGGCTGTGTTGCCTTTAGTTTTGTTAGATGAGTCAATTATGTTTTTGCAGGCATAAATGGAAATCCTTGTCAACACACCATTCCTTATAACACCCTCCCTGAACACACACCCCCAAAAAATATCAAAATTGTAAAAAAAACTAGAGGCCACGTGAAACACGTGCAGAACTCACGCTTGCACAGACACCATACACACACACACACACACACACACACACATATATATATATATATATATATATATATAGATAGATAGATATATATATATAGATATATATATATAGACGGTGAGAATATGAACCCCACTATATATATACAGTGTGTGTGTGTCTGTGTGTGCATGAACAGTCTTTGCCTATCCTGACGAAAACAAATAAGGCAAATCATCAATATGATCCGTGTGTCAGGGGGCCGGAAGAGCTCAGTTGGTAGAGCGCCGGACTCTGGTGATCCTGGGTTTGCGGGTTCGCATCTCCGCCGGGCTGTTTCGGTACAGGGGGATTTTTCCCTAGGAGTTAACATTGGTTCTGACTCCATTCCCCATACAGTCCTTCGAATGAGACTATATAAACCGAGGTTCCGTGTGCGAACGCACGCATAACATATTGCACACACGTAAAATCCCATCACCAACTTTTGGAAGAGAAGGCCAGTTTGGCCGTTGGTATGGATGACACGTTACACATAGCATGCACCTTTCCCGAAGATGGAGTATGGCTGCCTTAATGGCGGGATTAAAAAAACCCGGTCATACACACAAAACTCCACTGCCTGTCTATACAGGGAATGTCCGCAGGAGTATCAGCCTGCGTACGCAGAAAGAAAGAAAAAGAAAGAAAGAATCCGTGTGTCATATCTGTCGTCATCGTATCAGGGCAGCCTGTCTCAAACGGGTCAAGGGACTGACTGAAAAGCGAAGGCCAGCTCTGCGCTGTCTTAGGTCTCGTTCAGTTGACTCGCTAATAATCACGTCAATCAAAACGCGTTCTTTCCATTTAGGCAGTGAACAGGATAAGGACAAAACATACGTGCAATGAAAGTGGAAGCGGTAGGGGGGGGGGGGGGGGGGGGGGGGGGGGGGGGGGGGGGGGGGGGGGTGGAGAGGAGGGAGGAGAGAAGGCTATCTATATCTATGGACGAACCCCGCGAAGTCCAGTCGCAATCCAAAGCAAGGCCGCCTTTCGTCACGTGGGCGTTTCCTTTGACCGCAGACTTGTTTCATATCTTTGCTGCCCATTTCGATGCACCGAACAGCTGGATGACATTGTATCTTATTAAAGGCGTCCATTTCGGATTTTCCTGTTTATTTATCTTGGTTTGATTCAGCCAGAAAAGCAAGCCTATGTCGTTTTGACACTGTTTGGTAACTGCTATAGTTGTTACTGTTGTTGTTGTCGTACCCTAGCTAAAAGACTCCAGGGATCATCCGAACAGCCGAAGCACCTGAACTACTATGGTACAAATGCATCAGCTAGGGATGAGAACATTACGTGTGTGACCGTTTTTGATTACCCCGCCACGTGGGCAGTCACACTTCGACTTTCGGGGGGATTTTGGAGACTGATGGTGTTATGCCAGGAGCTTGTCACGACTGAAGACAGTCCCCGCATACTATGCAGAGCATAAAAAACATTTGATGTAGCCTTGGTGTTCTAGCCTATGTCAATTGGCCTGACGCGGCCTGAAGCTAAGGCGGACTGCTAGTTTTGAAAACAAAAGTAAAGCTGTTGTATTTTATTTCATATGTATTCACTCGTTGGATTCACCACAAAGGATAATTTCTTACGTTCCCATTTTTGTAAAATATATTTAGAAATGGTTGATCTTCGGTCCATATTGAGAGAGACGTTTATTCATACTGCCTGTCTGTTTTATTATGAATTACTTTTGAATATCTCATCCAGATGATGTGAATGAATATACTTCCAGCAATATATGCATAAAAACATCACTATCTTATTAATGTGTAAGACGATAACTGCAACCTATTACAACTTTTAATTGATGTTTATTGCACTGAAAATATTGCTGAAAATGTTCTTCGTGGATTGACAGCCTTTACCATTCGTTGAGATCTTTATGCCGGGGGCAGCTGGGAAAGATCTTATTAACACTCATCGTTCTGCCAAGCCTTTTTTCCCCCTGGCGCTTGTAATTGGTAATGAACAAAATCCAATTTTAAAATTTATCATGCACAGAGAGAGAGAGAGGGGGATGGGAGGGAGAGAGATGCGCGCGCGCGAGCGTACACACACACACACACACACACACACACACACACACACACACACACACATGCATATATATACCGGTATCTGACCAGGAGTTATAATTATGTTAGTGAGCTTCCTCCCCATTGGAGATTGTCTCCTGCTTCGGAGACTGTAAGCTTGCTGAAGGTTCCTTTTGAGAAGCATTTATTATTCCCCATTCACCCACTCAAGCACATACTGTCAGTTAGGCCGAATTATCTACCACTGCAGATATGAAGGCTTATCACCCCCCTATTTCGACAATCTAAGACATAAGAGCAAGCTTTGTTTATAATTCAATATTTCTTGCAGTCATTGCAACACCAAGCTGCGCTGTAAGTTGCTGGAATGGTGCTCGGTACTTATCCTTGGAATTGGTTAGTTTACTATATATATATATATATATATATATATATATATATATACACTCACACACACACACACACACACACACACACACACACACACACACACACACACACACGGTCACACGCGCAACCAAAACAGGGTGATAACATAGCAAGGCAGTGGGAGCGACTGGCTGTACACCACCGCATGTGCCTAGTGCTTCACCGCTAAAAGTATCCAACCAGCCCCAGGCAGTCAGCACCCCATGCAAGAATTGGAAGGAATCGCCTCAAGCACGGCCTGAGGTTATTCGTATTGCTAGGGTCAGGGCCGGTTCTGAGGTGAAAGCGACCATGAGGGAGAACAGGTCAGGATGCCAGAGTCAGGATTCAAGTACAGCTGGCAAATCAAGTTGCACTGGAAAAAGTACCAGCCAGGGATACTCAGGACAGTAGGGGTATTGGGCAGTCTAGCCAGCGTCAGGAGGATCCCAACACAGGCCTTACAGGACCAAGTGACAGGGACAGGGAATCCTCTGACAAAGGGCCAGCAACAGGGAAAAGACATACAGACTCAAGCCCTACTGCTGAGGTCCAGGATGCCAGCACTTCTCCCAAGCACATGTCTGTACATCGCCACAGATCCAGGAAGGCAAAGGAGGCCGGTTCCACATGCCAGGGAACCCAAAAGAGGGGCAAGAACTGTTTGATTCCCGGGCTGTGGGGAGGCTAACAAGTATCCTCAAGCTCATGCCTTCATTCACCACCTGCCCGGCATATTTGATGAAAGGCTGCCACCTTCATCAAAGGTTGTTTTGCAGGGTCGGACACAGGCACTTGAGCAGGCAATGGGCATGGCTACTGGGGCCATGTGGAAACTGGGGAAAGCTGGTGGACTTCATCAGCAGGCGGCATTGCACCAGCTAGGGCAGGACAGTCTTCACCAACTGCCAGAAGGAAGCCATGAAGGCTTTTAGCCAGCACGTGGGAGAGCCAGTTCCAGAAACATTTAATCAGAAGTCTGTGCAGGCTCTCATTCACTGGAAGGCACTATTGGTGTTGACGGCTAGTATGAGCCCAGCGAGGCAGAGCTGCTGGCGGAGGAAGTTCCCAGCACCAGAGGACATGGAATCCCCTGAGCCTTCTGCTTGCTGTTAGGGTGCTGAGAGAGAGAGACTGTGATGGTATGCTGAGGGGCGTGCAGGGTATTGTGGCAGGCCATGGATTGGTTTGTCGCCTCACCGGATGGCTAGAGGTGAATGGTCCGGTTTACCTGAATGCAGCGTCTTCTGTCCGCCCTGGGTGACGTACGCATCCGGGATGGGCAGAGAGAAGCGATGGCCACTTTTTGCCAGTATCGGGGGGGGGGGGGGGGGGGGGGGGGGGGGGGGGGGGGCTGGTTGAGGGTAGCCAGGTGCCCGGTTGGGGCGGCAACCGTCCTACTTCATTGAAAGGTTGTACTGCTTCTGGTGGCGTGGATGGACCCACAGGGAAAGAACTGGGGAAACACTATCCAGCGCCGGAGGCCTGGGAGCCTGCCCAGGCAGTGATACCTTAGGCGTCTGCTGACCCTCCGAAGTGGCTGAAGTAGTGGAGCCTTACCGGACGAGGTCGCAGACGGGCAATGGATCAGTTTCCATGGGCCTGTTGGCACACGGTGCTTTCTGCGTCTCCGGCTGCTGCTAAACAGGAAGCACTCTCAGAGGACCTGCAAATCAAAACTAATCAGACATGGGCTCAAGCGAGGTGAAGAGCTCCCTTCCTCACTGCAACCCCTGGACGAAAAGCTTTCATCATAAATTCGGGGGGGGGGGGGGGGGGGGGGGGGGGGGGGGGAGTGTAGTGACGCACGGTTTCTGCGCTCATAGGCGAGCTCAGCGGAAGTGCACCTCACGTGAGAAGTGTTCACTGACACTCAGGTAAACCAGCAGACGAACTCCGGCCCAGTACGACACGGGAGCTTCAAGAGTGCGGTCCTGCTAACTTGTTAGCTTAGGCAGTGCGACGCTAGGCCTTGAGGAGAGAGCGAACTAGCTAACTTGTATAGTTAGCTAGGGAGCTCAACACTCGGCCTTGACGAGAGCGGACTAGCCGACTTGTAGTTAGCTAGGGAGCTACGTCGTACGACAGTGACAGTAACACTAGTGACAGACTAGTGCTAGGGCCTCCAGGTTACAGGAGACAGTTTTGCCCTAGCACTGCGACAGTATAGCCGTAGACGGTTACAACGGCTAGGACGGTTTTGACAGTATCGCTGCTGGGCCCGGAGGTGGTCACCGACAGAAAGACAGTGCACCAGCTGCAGACCCTCTGACGCAAGCCGAACGTGG
>JADBJO010009342.1:0-17500 GCA_016801955.1 Conus betulinus
CGTACAATATCCCATCATCAACACAACTTGTCGGAAGATGTAGGCCCATTCATTGACCTGGTTGGTACCTGAGACTGCACTGTTACACAGCTCAGCACTCGCAGGGCCAACTGATGGTCATCACAGTAAATGATCACTGCTCCAGTTCTCCCACCTGTGAAAGTGGTTTGTGCAACCTGGGTTGCAGCCAAAGTTCCTTTCCCTGTCCAGCAAACGCTGTTCATCATATCACTCTCTACTTAAACCCTGTCTTTCCGTCACTGGTTCCTCAAAATGTGGCCTTTTAGAGGTCCCCTTGTTGCCACATGTCTGTTTGCCACTTCAAACCTTCTTTTTCCTTCCTTCCCTTGGTCATCACAAGCTTGCCTGAATCCTGATCCGTCTGCAGACAGGCCTCAATATAGGAGACAACTGCATACTCTTGTGAAGCCTCTCCTCTCTTCCGTCTGGATCTGTGCTCTACAATGCTGCGCCCGCTGTGGTCTATGATTGACATCTATATGGTGAGATGGATAGCACAACTTCTTGAAAAGGCTTAGAGTTGAGACCTATGTTTTTTGTACCCAAGACTCTACTCTTAAAGAGAACAAAGCCATGGAAGCACAGCAGTCATGACGAAGACAGGACATTCAACCAAGATGACATCCATCCAGAAGATCCTCTCCCATGTCAAACAAAGGAGTTAAAATGGCCTTATCAAAGTCCCTGCTCTGAACTACTTCACCAGACGTTTTTTTTTTTTTTTTTCCTTTCTCCTAAACGCTGGTCCAAAAACCAAACTGTTCTGGCGCACAGAGATCAAGCAGGACGATGAACTTGAAGGTCCTCACTTTACGAACGATCATACGTTTGACTGATGATAGGCGTGTCGTATTTCATCCCTTCCTGCTAGTGTATCTAATCTCCGTGTGACACAAGCGTGAAGACAGATAAGATGTCTCTACACTGGAGAGTGGAAATCGGCCAGACCCTCCGGCCAGGCAAGGAGCTGGAAGAGCTCAACCGTTTTTACAAACAAAAGCACGCACGTTGCCGGGTCTTCTCCATTTACAAAGCAGCGGAAAGTGATATTGTAACGGTGAGCTCCGTTTTCACCCACGACACTTCCTCCTCATCATGTCTCACAGCTACGTGCTGTCATGTACGTTTGCCCAAAGAGAGGCACAAGACTCAAACGCGCATTCAGGAACATACACACAGGCACATAGACCCACGCACACAGACAGACAGACAGACACAGACACAGACACACAGACACACACCACACACACACCACACACACACACACACACACCACACGCACGCACGCACGCACGCACGCACACACACACACCACACATAAAATTTTGACTTGACTTGACTTGACACATGCACATGCACGTACACCTCTCCTCTCTCTCTCTCTCTCTCTCTCTCTCTCTCCCTCTCTCTCTCTCTCTCTCTCTCTCCTATGGGAGCTCAGCTCACGCTGGCTCAGCTTCTAAGCAGTGGTTATTATTGTCATTGATATACGGAGCTTAGTAGGTTATATCCTGCATATGCTGGATAAATAAAAAAGACACGCACCCCTGATCACCAACACAGTGACTTGACACGAGTGCCGAGTCTCCTCTGGTGCGGCGCCTCATGAAGACTTTGACATTGACTGCTCCTTCAGAATGGTTGATGCCGGGACTGTGGCGAGATAAGCCAGAATGTGGCTCCGGGCAGGATCCCGGAACGAGCAGCGAGAGTGCGGTGCACTGAGTTAGCACGAAAGATGAAACAAATCAAAAGAAAATCGAAAAGAAAGAAAAAGAAAAGAAAGAAAAAACCCCACAAACTTCATGTGTTCATTTAAGTTTGAACAAGCTCTCTCTCTCTCTCTCTCTCTCTCCTCTCTCTCTCTCTCTCTCTCTCTCTCTCTCTCTCTCTCTCTCTCTCTCTCTTCTAAATGATCTCTCACTTTCGCAAATGGTTCACTCAAATGTGTTGATCTTTTAAAGACAATTTACGCTGATGCCTTCATCATCATCTAAACATCAGACAGGCGAACAGACAGACAGGCAAACGGGCAGACGAGCAGAGAGACAAGAGTGGACAGATAACATTAGACTGATATGGGAATTCTGGAAAGTTTGAAAGTTTTCGGATGTCGAAACAGGAAACATCACTCAAGTCTTTTCCAAATCGTGTGTGTTCGTGTGTGTGTGTGTGTGTGTGTGTGTGTGTGTGTGTGTGTGTGTGTGTGTGTGTGTGTAAGCGCATGTTGCGTGCGCGCGAACGCACGTGTGTGTGTGTGTGTGTGTGTGTGTGTGTGTGTGCGTGCGTGCGTGCGTGCGTTGCGTGTGTGTGTGTGTGTGTGTGTGTGTGTGTGTGTTGTGTGTGTGTGTGCGTGGTGTGTGTGTGTGGGGTGTGTGTGTGTGTGAGAGAGAGAGAGAGAAAGAGAGAGAGAGAGACAGGAGAGAGAGAGGAGAGAGAGAGAGAGAGAGAGAGAGAGAGAGAGAGAGCATGTGTTTGCGTGTTTGAAATGAAATACGGATATTTGTTTTTGTTTTCCTCTCCATGTTTTCCTAACAAAACATGAGAGCCAGGTTAGCCCATATTCACCACATTATATTCTGCAAAGTAAGCTGTTTTCCCCACGCTATTTTCTGTTTAGGTTCTGTATATTTTTTTTTTAGGAAACATATATTTGAATTCCGTGAAACCACTGGGAAGTGTATACCCTACGATAGACATCTCTAACATCATCAACCCGATTTTGGTCTCCGCTTCTAATCTTCGTTAGATTTCCAATGCTTCAATAATATATTTCAACTGACACCTTTCCGTCATTATTTTTCTATTGTTCTCATCATTTTTTTGCCATTTTTTTTTTCCTTTTTCTTATAATGGAGGGGTACTGAACGAAGAAAGTCTTCTGAATATTCAGCTCGTAGCTTAAAGTTATTTACTCAACCAATGAATAACAGATGGGATAATTCGACGATTCGTTAATATGTTGGTGTGTGTGTGTGTGTGTGTGTGTGTGTGTGTGTGTGTGTGTGTGTGTGTGTGTGTGTGTGTGTGAGTGTGTGTGTTGATGAGTGGTTGGGTGCGTGCGTGCATGCGTGCGTGTGTGCTTGCGTTCGTGCCTACGCGTATAAGTATGTGAGCGCGCGCACGCGTGTGTGTGTGTGTGTGAGTGTGTGTGTGTGTGTGTGTGTGTGTGTGTGTGTGTGTGTGTGTGTGTGTGTGTGTGTGTGTGGTATTAGCCTGCTTTTGGTGGTGGCGGCGGTTGTGGTGGTGGTGATGGTCGTCGTTGTGGCCCCCCCCCCCCTCCCCATTGTCATCCCCTGTGAAAACAGGCAAAGGAAGGTTGCTTTCAGCCCAGCTGATCCCTGTGGACCTTGACGCTGTTTATTCTGCTACCCTCTGGTTCATTCAAAAGCTACACTAACGTTCGTCCAGTCGTAGCCCCTCCCCCCCCCCCCCCCTCCCCCCCCCCCCCCCCCCCCCTTGTGGTCCTCAGAGAGCCATCTCTATCATGTCGTCATGGGGCAACCCACCAGAGGAGTGACTGCACTATTACTGAGTCAGTTTCGTGATGTTTAGTTGTGCCCTTCTAACCCAGCACATGTGGGACACTTCCTGCTACGCAGCGTACTGACAAAAAACCCATTGCGTAGTTGTTGCGGAGAGTCATCATTAGTGTGAACGCCCCTCTCACCAACCCCGACCTTCCACCCCTACTGCTTCTCTGCTCACTGCCCGTTGAGGGGGCCGGAATAGCTCAGTTGGCAGAGCGCCGGACTCGTAATCCAAGGGTTGCGGGTTCGAATCTCCGCCGGGTCGTTTCGGTACAGGGGGATTTTCCCTCCTTCGGAGTTAACATTGGTTCTGACTCCATTTCTCATACAGTCCTTCGAATGAGACTCTAAACCGAGGTTCCGTGTGTGAACGCACGCATAACATCTCGCACACATGTAAAATCCCATCACCAACTTTCGGAAGATAAGGCCAGTTTGGCCGTTGGTATGGATGGCACGTTACACATAGCATGTACCCTCCCCGAAGATGGACTTTGGCTGCCTTAATGACGGGATTGAAAAAAAAAAAACGGTCCTGCACACAAAACTCCCCTCCCTTTGTTGGACAGAAAGGATTAATCCTTACCTGTCTATACAGGGGATATCCGCAGGAGTATCAGCCTGCGTACGCAGAAGAAGAAGAAGACGAAGGCTGCCCGCTGAAGGACTCCACAGCGTCCATTCGCGACAGTCCCTTGATTAGTGAACCAGTTATAAACCAAATGACAGAAACTGATGGCTGTTAAAGCTGTACAGGCTACAGCGCATAGTGACGATTGGTGCAACGACTGTGGCGTCTGCCAGCTAACTGATATCAAACCACACCATGTCTTTCTTGATGGGTATAACATACGCATGAGGGATGAAACAATTACAGAAATGTGTCATTGGTCAGATCTGTGAGGATGAGGGGAAAGGGAGGAGGGGGGGGGGAGGAGGACGGGGGTTGGAGGGGGGGGGGGAGGGGACCAGGGAGATGGGGGAGGGGGAGGGTCACGCCATCTCCTCAGGCAGAACTGGATCAGACAAGTGGATCTGGATCTGACAAACAGAACTGGATCAGACAAATAGAACGGGATCAGACAAGTGGATCTGGATCTGACTAATAGAACTGGATCAGGCAAGTGGATCTGGATCTGACAAATAGAACTGGATCAGACAAACAGAACTGGGTCAATAAACAGTAAACAAGTGGGGTAGTCCTTGCTCCCATAAGGAACCCTAACACAGAGCAACTTTCATTCAAGACTGGCACAGCCTTTAAACTTGAATAAAAGTCAGACAAATACAAAGATGAACAATCTAATAGTGGGGGAAAAAACAAGCGCAGGCCAACAACTAAATTGTCTTCATAGTAATGACTTGGCAAAACTTTGAATTTAAGGAGGGCAAGGGGGGGGTAATAAAATATGAAAACTCTTCACTGGCGGCATAAGGGAACCATCACAATCCCTTTTAAAGGCAGATATATTTGTATTGCCTGCTCCGAGGCCTTTCGTCCGCTGGGTCGGAAACTCATCAGGGAGACACGGCTGGCTGTATCTACCCTCCTGGCGTCAAATAGAGACACACCACAGTCCATAATACCGTGGTGTTCTCACCACCAAGGGTGCAAAAAAGAATCCAATAGCACCCCCAAAAGCAGCCAGCGAAGAGTAGTAAAAGGAAACCAAACGAAAGTGTGGGGAGGAAAAAAAGTTGCTGAAAAACTACAGATATTATGCAAATAGTATAAAATGTAGGGGGCAATCTTTGAGCCTACGCTTGAGGATCCACCCAAAAATGCAAGGGAGATCAAAAGACAAACTCGATTTAATCAAAACGAAATTGGAAATGAAATGAGGCAGGGAACAGTAAACAATAAACAGTAACCAAAGTGGGGTAGTTTTTTCAGCAACTTTTTTCCTCCTCCCACACTTTCGTTTGGTTTCTTTTACTACTCTTCGCTGGCTGCTTTTGGGGGTGCTATTGGATTCTTTTTTGCACCCTTGGTGGTGAGAACACCACGGTATTATGGACTGTGGTGTGTCTCTATTTGACGCCAGGAGGGTAGATACAGCCAGCCGTGTCTCCCTGATGAGTTTCCGACCCAGCGGACGAAAGGCCTCGGAGCAGGCAATACAAATATATCTGCCTTTAAAAGGGATTGTGATGGTTTCCCTTATGCCGCCAGTGAAGAGTTTTCATATTTTATTATTTCATGTTCCCAGTTTTTACATCTTCAACCTCCTGCCCCCCCCCCCCCCCCCCCCCCCCCCCCCCCCTTGCCCTCCTTAAATTCAAAGTTTTGCCAAGTCATTACTATGAAGACAATTTAGTTGTTGGCCTGCGCTTGTTTTTCCCCCACTATTAGATTGTTCATCTTTGTATTTGTCTGACTTTATTCAAGTTTAAAGGCTGTGCCAGTCTTGAATGAAAGTTGCTCTGTGTTAGGTTTCCTTATGGGAGCAAGGACTACCCCACTTGTTTACTGTTTATTGTTTACTGTTCCCTGCCTCATTTCATTTCCAATTTCATTTAGAACTGGGTCAGACAAATAGAACGGGATCAGACAAATAGAACTGGATCAGACGAATAGAACTGGATCAGACAAATAGAACTGGATCAGACGAATAGAACTGGATCAGACAAATAGAACTGGGATCAGACGAATAGAACTGGACCAGAAAAATAGAACTGGATCAGAAAGCAAAGAGCAGCGTGTGTGTGAAGCACGTGCTTGGGGTAGTCTGTGTTGTCATGTCCTTTCTGGAGCGTGATCCGTTGGATACATTGTTTGGCCTGGCTGAAAGCTGTGTGAATTCACGGTAGGCGAGAGCTGAAGTAGGACAACACTACGATAGAAGAAGGTGGGTCAGCGGACAGCAAAACGAATGGAACGAACAATTGACATCAGAGAATCAACATAATATACACTTCGACCCTGAAGACTTTGCATTGGCAAGATGATTAGAAGTGATGCCTCATGATGATATCTTTAAGATTTTGCATTGGTTTTTGTTTTCGCTAGGTCATTTCGTTATTATTCATTTTTGCTTATTCGTAATTATTTTATATACCTTTTTATTGCTTTTCATTTTTTTTTTTTTCTTAATAGATTGCGATTTCAATCATCCCTTAAACAGGCATTTAACACATGATATTATCATGCACACACGGCCATGTACGTACGCCCGGAAGGCCAAATGCACAGACGTACAAACATATACATATGAACATGGACACACACACACACACACACACACACACACACACACACACACACACACACACACACACACACACACACACACACACGCACACACTTATGCATGCTTGCACGCGCGGGCTCGCTGTAGTAGCAGCGCACACAACGTTTGGGGGGTATCCAAGGGCTGACCAGCGGTAGGTCTACTACACACGTCAGCCATCTACTAAGTCTGGTCGACCATCTTCTCCAGTCTATTCTTATCAGTCAGTCCTTTATTTGGTCGTCTAACTGACCACAAACCCTGAACGCTGAGATCGTGTGGCTTAGCAGATTACAGTGTAACGTGTGTGGACCAGTCTGCATGCAGCTCTTCCTTGATGAAACTGAAAATGACCATCAATCAATACCTCTGCGGCCTAAGTGGCGAGGGGTATTATATAAAATGAAGCACAGAATACAGCTCTGTCATGTAGCTCTGGCTCGCCTTGGCTTAAGATACTGTGTCAGACCAACTGACATAGGCTAGAACACTACGGCTACATCATCAAAATGTTGGTATTGCTCTGCATAGTTATGCAGGGGATTGTCTTCAGTCGTGACAAGCTCCTAACATAACACCATCAGTCTCCAAAATCCTTCGAAGTCGGAGTGTGGCTGTCCGCGTGGCGGGGAAATTGAAAAAAAAAACGGCCACACACGGAATGTTCTCATCCCTAGCTGATGCATTTGTACCATAGTGTTCAAGTCCTTCGGCTGTTCGGATGATCCCTGGAGTCTTTTAGCCAGGGTACGACATCAACAACATCAACAACAACAACAACAACATATACCTCTGGCCAGAACGGGAAACCCCGTGGCTTCTTCTTCTTTTTTTTTTTTAGCATCCTCGTTCTCACTGATCAGCTTACAGACGTCTTGAATTCTGTGGTTTTTCATAGTCTGCTTTCACAAGACTTCCAGTGTCTCTCCACGTCTATGCTCTCAGCGATTTCCTGTCAAGATCATTGGTATTAGCGGGTTCATGGGGAATGCCACTTTGAGGAACGCGATGGCGCCCTCTGGGTGAAGTGACTCATTTTCAAAATTCCTTGATTTTTGGTGGTCCGGTAACCAGGTATATAAGCATACATGCATGTACAATTTCTTAATTGTTTAGCTTTGTTTTGTTTTTTTAGCATATGTTTGTTTCTGCATCTGTGTACTTATCAGTTTATCTGTCTACCTGTTTATTTCATCTGATCAATTGCTACTTATTACGTTATCCGCTGCAGGCATACCGCGCCAGACTGCACACGCGTTACACACAAACCGCAATAGAATGTGATCTGTTTAGCAGACACATGCAACATCATCATCATCATCATCATCATCATCATCATCATCATCATCATCATCATCATCATCATCATCATCATCATCATCTCTCTCTCTCTCTCTCTCTCTCTCTCTCTCTCTCTCTCTCTCACACACACACACACACACACACACACACACACACACACACACACACACAGAGTCACAAACATACACAAAACAAGCACATACACGCACACGTATACAGATGCGTGCACACACACACACACACACACACACACACACACACACACACACACACACACACACACACACACACACATGAGTGCGCGCACACACACACACACACACACACACACACACACACACACCACACACACACACACACACACACACACACATACACACACACAGGCGCGCGCGCGCCCCCGCGCGCGCGCACTCACACACACACACTGCGCGCGCAGTGGAGAGAGATATCGACAGATAATGAAGGAGAAAAAAAAAATACACGAAACGTCTTTGTCCAGGTAAAGGTAGGGGGAGGGGGGGAAGTAAATGTAATGGGCGAGAGGAGAGAAATGTCAGAAGGACTGAAAGGGGAGGAAACAAGACTGCCTGGCATTCAAACTGGAAAACTAAGAGGGGGTGGATGGGAAAGGGGTCTGATGAGTGTGGGGACTGGCATTTTTTCCCAAATCTCTCCCTCCCCCTCCCTCCCCTTTCTCTCTCTCCTCTCTCTCTCTCTCTCTCTCTCTCTCCTCTCTCTCTCTCTCTTTCTCCTCTCTCTATCTCTCTCTCTCTCTCTCTCTCTCTCACACACACACACACACACACCACACACACCACGCACACACACACACACACACACACACACACACACACACACACACACACACACACACCACGCACACCCACACACACACACACACACTCTCTCTCTCTCTCTCTCTCTCTCTCTCTCTCTCTCTCTCTCTCTCTCTCTCTCTCTCTCTCTCTCTCTCTCTCTCTCTCTCTCCGTCTCTTCTTTTCTCTCTAACACTAACACTAACCCCAGATATCACAAAGGCCTCTGAATACTCCTGACTTTCACTGAAATCAACAAAGACAGGGGGTGAGGAGAGAGAAGAGGACAGACAATCAAAATGCAAAAAAAAAAACAAAAAAAAAACCTTTTTTAACAAAGAATGATAGGGGAAAGGTGAACATAGGACAAGTTTGTATCTGGCTTCTTAAATAAGACGGACGCGAAATGCTGATGGGTGGATAGAGTGACGTTTGTTCCCAAATCACTCTCTCTCTCTCTCTCTCTCTCTCTCTCTCTCTCTCTCTCTCTCTCTCTCTCTCTCTCTCTCTCTCACACACACACACACACACACACACACTTACACACAAACATACACAAAACACACACAGAGATAGACACACATACACTCCACACACACACACGCACACACACACACACACACACACACACACACACACAAACACACACACACACACACACACTACACACTAATACTAACCCTAATACCACAAAAGCCTATGCATACATACACACACACACACACACACACACACACACACACACACACACACACACACACACACACACAAAACACACATGCAGATAAACACACACACACACACACACACACACACACACACTCTCTCTCTCTCTCTCTCTCTCTCTCTCTCTCTCTCGCTCGCTCTCTCTGTCTGTCTGGCTGTCAACACTAACACTAACCCCAAATATCACAAAAGCCTATGAATACTCCTGACTTTCACTGAAATCAACAAAGACAGGGAGAGTGAGGAGAGAGAAGAGGAAAGACAATCAAAATGCAAAAAAAAAAAAAAAAAAAACCTTTTTAACAAAGAATGATAGGGGAAAGGTGAACATAGGAGGCAAGGTGAGAGGGATGTCCGAATGAATAAAAGGTAAAGAAAAGAGGATATTGTCTGGCATTCAAATTTGTAAAACCAAGTGGCAGAGGGTTGGGGGAGGGGGGAGGGGAGGTGTACACAACACGCAGTTAACATGACTTAGTGCATTAGCGGCTGACATTATCTTGCCACAGACCGACAGCTCAAGACCTTTTTACACTTCAGTTCCATTGAATCGGAAGCACGCTCCTTCTCCCAATCGGGAAACACAAAATCCTGTCGACTGTCACAGCGGCGGGAAGGGTATGGCGTGAGAGTACGCGAGATACCGGCACTTCAGGACAGGATTGCGTGCGGTGTTGGGAACGCGGAACAAAATGGACGGCAGAGTTGCGGAAAAAAGGAATGGCTTTTCTTCTTAAGTCGGCCATCGATGTTTTTAGGCCTTCTGGCTTTGCCTGACAAGCTTGTGTCTGTCTTCTGTAATACGACGGACGCGAAATCTTCTCCCTTCCTTTAACGCAAAAAACGACTGTCCGGGTGGGGGAGGGTTGGATGGGTGGGTGTAAGAGAGATACCGGAAGTTCCCGGTGTTGGGAACGCGGAAGGGAAAACTCTCCCCCTCCTCTCTCTCTCTCTTCATCCCCCTCTCTATCCTCTCTCGCGGCCTCTCCGCAACCTCTCCAGCTACGCTGCCCCCTCTCCAACTGAACGCCTCTCCTCCTGATTTCTCCCCCCCCCCTCCCCTGGGTGACGTTTGTTCCCTCTCTCTCTCTCTCCTCTCTCCCTCTCTCTCTAGCTCTTCTCACCTTCCTCCCTCTCCTCTCTCTCTCTCACACACACACACCACACACACACACACACACACAACACAACACACCCCCACACACACACACACACACACACCACACACACACAAACGCACGCACGCACGCACGCCGCACGCACACACAAGGACACACACACACACACACACACAAGACTAACCCTTAATGCCACAAAAGCCTTAGAATACTCTGTCCTTTGACTGTTATCAACGAGGATGGCGGGTGGGGAGAGAGAGAAAAGAGGACAGACAATGAAAAGGGGAAAAAATGAAACTTTCTACAGAGAAATATAGGGGAAGGTGAAGATGGAATATAGCAGGTATAGGGAGAGAGGTGGTTAGAAGGGAACACAAAATAAGGAAAAGAGGATATTGTCTGGCATTCAAATTTGAAAACCAAGAGGGAGAAAATAGGTGTGGTGGGGGGGAGTTGTACACAACACACAGTTAATATGACTCAGTGCATCAGCGTCATGACACTATTTCACCACAGACGGCAGCTCAAGAACAATTTTTAACACTTCACCCATTGAATCGGAAGCACACTCTTTCTTGGTTCGGAAATACAGAATCCGTCGACTGTGATGATGGAGGGGGAAGGGTATGGCGTTGAGAGTACGCGAGATGTCGGTACTTCAAGACAGGTTTGCGTGCAGTGTTGGGGAACGCGGAACAAAATGGACGGCAGAAATGGGGAAAAGGACAGAAATAGCTTCTTCTTAAGTCGGCAGTCGATGTTTTAGGCCTTCTTGACTTTGCTGACAAGTTTGTATCTGGCTTCTTAAATACAGACGGACGCGAAATGCTGATGGGTGGATAGAGTGACGTTTGTTCCCAAATCACTCTCTCTCTCTCTCTTCGCTCTCTCTCTCGCTCTCTCTCTCCTCTCTCTCTCCTCTCCTCTCTCTCTCGCTCATCTCTCTCACCTCTCCTCTCATCTCTCTCTCTCTCAACTCCACACACACCCACACACACACACACACACCACACACACACACACACCACAACAACACACACACACACACACACACTCTTGATGATGGACCCCTATCTTCAACGCAGCCTGTCCATAGTACATCTGCAAGAACAGTTCCTCCTGAAGTGACTCAATCATCTGCACCCCCCTCTGCCTTCAGAACACCAGTCAGTAAATCTCTAGCCACTCCACCCACAGCGGAAAAAGAACTGGACTTAAGCCAAACACGTGTCAAGCAGCTGGCGGATCCATGGTCTGCTGTTGATGATGCGGGGAGGCAGTCGTGTATTGATGAATCGGGGAACGCCTCTGTGTCTAAACACAGAACACGTAGACTAAATCTCCAGCCTGATCATTCCCAAAATCAGAGCATGATCAATGTAACAACTCCCCTTACCATGGACAACACTCAGAACTATCTAACACTGAGACCAAAGACAAGAGCAGAACATCCGCCATTTATAGATAAATTGCAACCTGAAATAGAAACTGCAACAAGGAACCATTCACAAGAAACTAATGCCGTATTTCATGATGACATTGAAAGCCAGTCACCTGTCAATAAGCCCTCTACACAATCTAGTCCAGTCCCTCAAAACACCTCCATATTTTTGGAGGATGAGGAGGACCACACCCCTCGATATGGCCCCCGTACACGAAGCAGGACTAAAGGTAGACAGACTCACCTCACAGAAGCTTTCACAATCACAGGTGGAAGAAGCACAACTAAACGCACAACTCACACCTCAGATACAAACACCTAGGGGTTAGGCCTTGCCCATGTTCATTGTCCTGTAAATAATTCCAAAGATTTAAATAGTACTCTCTCTTTCTTGAATTATAATATAGAAGGACTGTCAAAAATCTACGACCCAGAGATTAGATCATTTCTCCAGTCATATGATTTTATTTTATTGACAGAAACATTTTCAGTTGATTTTCCAGACAGTCTTTTTTCCAAATTACAAGGTTTTTGTATCCCCGGGTGTAAAATTATCGAACATAGTTACAGCTCGTCTGTCTGGAGGGATTGTAATGTTAGTTAGGAAACATTTGTACATTTCATAAAGTATATCCCTACAGAGTTGGACAGTTGTTTAATTCTCAAAATGTCTAAAGATTTAATTGGGTATTCAATGGATTGTTTTCTGTTAGGAATGTACTTACCCCCACTTCACAGTCAGTATTATTGTGAAACAGAAATAGAAAATGGTGTATATCTTTTAGAACAGTGCATACTTGACCTCACACAAGACTATGGAGACCTTCCTTTGTTAATATTTGGAGACTTCAATGCAAGAACTGGCAGTAGGAATGTTAAAGAACTTTGTTTACCTAACGGTGGAATACTTGAGGATTTGAAAGATGATTCTGATGTTACATCTCTGTTTACACGTATATCCGAAGACAAAACTGTTAATGATTTTGGAAAATACCTTCTTGAAGTGTGTGAACAATTTAACATCGTAATTGTTAACGGCTTTCTTGCGGGCGACGAAAATGGCAGTTTACACATATATAGCACCCAACGGGTCTAGTGTGATCGATTATTTCTTAATGTCAAGTTCCATTGTTCATCTGGGTGTAAAGCTTAAAGTATTGTCCAGAATCGAGTCTAAACATATGCCTGTTCATTTTGAGCTACAGCTTGCTAAACATTGCCCTAATGAAAAGATTTAAAGAAAACATACAAAGTAAATAAATTTGTATGGACTAAAGATAAAGAACCAGAATATATTGCACAATTATGTTCTCAGGATGTACAGCTACTTTTTATGGATGCTTTTAAATCAAATTGATATAGATATCAATCTGGCGTTGGGTAAATTCAATGCAGCCTTATACAAAGCAGGCCAATGTATGCTAAAAACAATTACTAGTGGCAATGATAGTAAAGAAACCTTGGTTCGATTCAGATTGCTGGGAAAAAAGACAGGAAGCCAGATTTGCATTACGACAATTTAAACAGTGTAACAAAGCAGGGATAAAAGAGGATCTCAGAGTGATATATTGTAATCTTCTTAGAGATTATAAACATCTATTAAAGGAGAAACAACAAGTTCATAGAAAGTGTTTAATAAAAACATTAGAGGATAGTAACAGAGACCCAAAACTATTTTGGCAAACTATAAAAAGAGTATCTAAGGCTACTCCAATTATCAATGATATAACAAATGAACAGTGGTTCCAACATTTTAGTAAAGTATTTAACTTTGACTCTGCCGTGCAAGATTTAGACAACTTTGATGAAAGCACTGAATATTCAGATATAGGGGGCCAAGATTATGATATCTCTATTCTCGAAACAGAAATTTCCGAAAGTGAAGTTAGGGATGCATTGAGGGCATTAAAGAATAATAAAGCTGCTGGACCAGATGGGCTATGTAGTGAATTCTTTAAATATGCTGATACTAAAATTATTCCTTTTCCTTACTGTATTTTTTAACAAATTGTTTGACTTAGGACTGTTCCCTAGCGATTGGTCAGAAACTCTGATACAACCAATACATAAAAAAGGTGATATTAACCTTCCAGATAACTATCGGGGCATTTCACTTTTAAATATTAGTGGTAAGTTATATAGTTACGTCTTAAATAAACGTTTAACTATATGGGTAGAAAATAATAATATAATTGGTGAAATGCAGGCTGGTTTTAGGAAGAAATACAGTACAGTAGACCATATCTATACTCTCTTTGTTTTAGTTAAAAAAACAATTATGTAATAGCCAGAAATTGTATATTGCATGCATTCATTGACTTTAAAAAGGCATTTGATCTTGTTGACAGAAATTTACTTTGGGAGATACTAAGAAAAAACGGAGTTAATGGAAAATGTTTAAGGCATTAAAAAGTATGTATTCCATTGTTAAAGCAAGAGTACGCTGTAAAAATGACCTTACTGATACCTTTTTCTGTCCACAAGGCTTAAAACAAGGAGATGTATGCAGCCCAGTGTTATTTTCTTTATTTATTAATGAACTGACAAATGAAATAATTTCAAAGGGTAAACATGGCATTAGGTTACCACCTGATTTAATAGAAATTCTAATAATGTTATTCGCTGATGATATCATTCTGCTGTCGTATACAATTATTGGACTCCAACAACAGCTCAATATTTTAAAGAACACAGCAGATAAACTTAGGCTTACTGTCAACCTAGAGAAATCTAAAATTGTAGTGTTCAGGAAGGGGGGATATTTTGCATCCCGTGAAAAATGGTTTTATGGCTGTGATAAAATAGAAGTTGTTAACCAGTATAAATACTTAGGAATTATTTTCTCAACTGGGTTAACGTTTTCTTACGCGCTTGATGACATGGCATCACGAGCAAAAAGGTCTGTTCTATGCATACTAAAAATCTTATGGAAACTTGGTAACCATTGTCCTCGTTTATTTTTTAAGCTGTTTGATAGCCAAATTCAACCCATGCTCACTTACGGATGTGAAGTTTGGGGCCTTGTAGCTGATCACAGCACAATAGAAAAAGTACACTTATTTGCAATAAAAGATTTCTTAATGTCAGTGTACAAACACCTAGTGCGTTAGTATATGGCGAAACAGGCAGATATCCTTTAGATATAATAACTAGAACCAGGTGTATCAAATATTGGCTTAAACTTTTGAAAATGCACGAAGATCGTCTTCCTTATAAAGCTTATCAGACACTTTTTAATTTGCATTGTAGAAACAAAAATAATTGGGTTTCTTCCGTTTGTTTTACATTATATTATCATGGATTTGGCTTTGTATGGGAAAACCAAGGGGTCGGAAATGATAGAATTTTCTTACGGGAATTTCAACAAAGATTAATTGATTGTTTTCGTCAAGGATGGAATAGTCAAATTCAGTCTAAACAGCGATTTGAATTTTTTTCCTCTTTCAAATCATCCCATAGTCTCTCTCCATATCTATCTGAAATGAAAAATATAATCTACGTAAACCAATAATTAGATTTAGGTTAGGTATGTCATGTCTGAAACCCCACCGTTTTCGCTTTTCAAAGGCCATAACGGATCATTCCTGTCCCTTTTTTGTCCCAACACATTCGAATGTGAGTATCATTTTCTCCTTAAATGCCCCAAATATCAAGCACTACGAGAGCAATTTTTGCCCAAGAAATTTTTTGTCAACCCTACGGTTTTTCAAAATGTCATTGCTTTTTGGCAAACCCCAAACATACGTTTGGTCTTGCAAACTTCATTGCCCAAGCATTTGAACTTAGAAATTCAATTAATACTTAGTTACGCTTTTTGTGTGTGTGTGTGTGTGTGTGTGTGTGTGTGTGTGTGTGTGTGTGTGTGTGTGTGTGTGTGTGTGTGTGTGTGTGTGTGTTGTGTGTGTGTGTGTGTGTGTGTGTGTGTGTGTGTGTGTGTGTGTGTGTGTGTGTGCATTCTTTTCCCAACCTCTCATTATTTAGTTCCTTTTCCGCATGTTATACTCTACTTTATGTGTTATGTTTCCAATGATATGTACTATGGTCATTACATTACATTTAATGTTCCCCATATGAATTATTGCATTATATCCTATGTTACCCACACACACACACACACACACACACACACACACACTAACACTAACACTAACACTAACACTAACCCTAATACCACAAAAGCCTATGCATACTCCTGAACATTCCTGAAATGAACAAGGACAGCAGGTGGGGTGAGGGAAGAGGATGGGCAAGGAAGGAGGAAAAAAAAAAACAACATGAAACCTCTTTCTCTAGCGAAAGATAGGAGAGATGTTGTAATATAGCGGGCCAGATGAGAAAAAATGTCAGAAGGAACAAAAGATAAGAAAAGGGGGATACGGTCTGGCATTCAAATTGCAAAAACAAAGGGGGATAAAGGGTGTGTGTGTGTTGGGGGGGGGGGGGTGTGCACAACATCCAGTTAACATGACTTGGTGCATTAGTGTCTGAAACTCTCTCGCCATACACCGACAGCTCAAGACATTTTTTAACACTTCTATCCCATTGAATCGGAAGCACGCTACTTCTGGAACCGGAATATACAAATCTGTCGATTGTCACAGTAACGGGAAGGATATGGCGTGAGAGTACGCGAGATATCGGCACTTCAGGACAGGATTGCGTTGCAGTGTCGGGAACGCGGTTTTTAGGCCTTCTTGGCTTTGCCTGACAAGTTTGTGTCTGTCTTCTGTAATACGATGGGCAAAAAACGCTGATGGGTGGGTGGAGTGGCGTTTGTTCCCAAATCTCTCTCTCTCTCTCTCTCCCTCTCTCTCTCTGCTCTCTCCTCTCTCCATCTCTCCTCTCTCTCTCTCTCTCTCTCTCATCTCATCTCTCTCGTCTCTCTCTCCTCTCTCTCTCTCTCTCTCTCGTCTGCCTCTCTCTCATCTCGTCTGCCTCTCTTTCCCTTCGTCCCCCCCCCCCTCTTCCCAAATCTTTTTTAGTCCTCTTCTTCCCTGGTCTGCCTTCCTGCCTTCTTCTCTTTCCTGCCTCTCTCTCTCTCTCTCTCTCTCCTCCTCTCTCTCTCTCTCTCTTCTCTCCCTCTCTCTCTCTCTGAGTTAGTGAGAGAGAAAGCATGCGTGTGTGTGTGTGTGTGTGTGTGTGTGTGTGTCCAAGCATTTTGATTGGCTTCCATGCTTTGTCATGATTTATAGAATTAAAGCAGTAAAGCATCATGCTTCCCCCTCCCTAAATCCATGATTCTACATTTAATGTACACCCACAAAATTTGTGTATGAGAGTAAACTGAATCCAGTATGAATTTTTTTTTTTTTTT
>JADBJO010009342.1:25000-27500 GCA_016801955.1 Conus betulinus
GACGCGGACACGTCTGTACAAGCACCATTGGTTGATTCTGGTTGACACATCTTCCGTTTGCTTTAGAAGTGTCATAGACATTGCTGAGCATGGCATTTAGGTACCTGATGATGTAAGCACGGGCGGCATACGTGCATTATAGTTTCACTGCATTCTCGAAAAGTTCCAGAAATGATTGATTTCCTGTATGTTCTTTCTACGTTTTGACATCAAAGTCTGGGCATTGATATTGGTTATGCTTAGTTATGGCTCTCCGACTCTTGGTTTTCAAAACTACAGAGAAGCCAGGCCACGGAGATCTTAATCTGGTAACCCTTCAAAAACCTACAGTGCCAGCTGAGATGTGAGTGTCTTCTTCCAACTTCAGTTTCGGTATCTATTCATAGGGATACTGTCACCATCATTTTTCAGTTTGACGCTTTGATATTTGATCTACTTCACTCATGCATAATGGTGGTTATTATCATTATTATCGGCGGCGGCAGCAGAAGCAGTAGTAAAAAGTAACGGTAGTCTCATCCCTATTTCTAACCCCATTTACTGTAACCCCCCCCCCCCCCCCTTTCCCCTCTCAACCCCACTACTTCAAATACTACTCTTTACATATCCAAGAGAGCTAACTTCCCATCATACTTTTTCATTTACATTCAAAACAAACAAAATTATCATCTTAGTCATTCATTCATGTATCCATCAGCTATTAAATCGTGCGCAGTGTAGTCTGGAAACCTTGGAGATGTGGTGTGGCGTATATGGATTAGCCCGCACGTAGCGACTTTTCCTAGATGAAACTGAAACTTAGAGATGATGCAAAATAAGAATGCTGTCTTAAGCGCAAAAAATCCGCCGTTTTTATTTTTTTTTTTTTTTTTTTTTTTTTTTCGTCACGTATGCTGTTTTGCTGTCAAAATAGCTGTCAAAGTGGAAGGAAAAACACTTCGTACCTGTTTGGTCAGTTTTTACTGGATTGGTTTTGGCAGTGTAGCAACACCACTGGTATTCTCTCGCTTCAGCTTTTGCCAGCTGACTTTCCAATTACATCTTAAGACATAAATCAAACTCAAATTTTTGCTCAGCAGATGTCAGCCAGAGTTCTTCTCCTTCCATCATCAAAGTATTACTGAAAACTGGAGGTAGATTTTTATTGCAATAGTGTGTTTGTATAGGGAAACTGGGTACTATGATACGGCAATGCCAGACGAGCCAGTGACGCCACTAGTTTCTAATGACAATAAAGAGTCTAGACAGAAACAGGGGTTTATCCCGGTTTAATGGCTGGTTTTTAACAACAGACGGCAGGTGTTATTAGTCCACGCCGACTGTCCAGGTGGAGCAAGCGGGAAAGCAACACGAGAAGAAAGGGCGTTTGTTACTCATTCCCTGACCTGCCACACAATGCCACTGGGAGAAGAAGAAGAAGAAAAAAGATACACCCGAAGTTGCGGGAGGGACCCAGAGAAGCACTGTCCTCAACTGCCGAACAAACCAGCAGGGTGCAATCCTGCACCACCCTTGGAAGCCTGCGCTGTGTTCTCATAAGGTGCAGGCACGAACAGATCATTCCATGAATACGTCAAGGGACATAACTGCTCCCTGGCGGAAGCCATTGTGTAATGGCCACTGGATGTGACACGACAGAACCTTCACGGGAACGTTCCCATAGGTGTACCAGCCCTTATTTCATGACTGCACAGCCCACCGGCAAAAAAAAAAAAAAAAAAAAGAAAAAGAAAGAAAAACCCGCAACAATCAAGCAACTGCCATGTGCATTCCGCAGCCTCACTTGCTGTTCCGCTGATAGGTGAAGACAGTATAACACCAGACACAGCCAAACACTTTACTCGTAATTTTCAGTCGTAATCCGCCACTGGTGTAAGCTGCTGAATGAATGACTGAATGTCTGGCTTTGAGCAGAGTGGTAGTAGTGGTCACTGACTCCATTTCACACTCTGGCTAGCTTAGCCTGGGTTTATCCGGCAGTTAGTGGCTCCGCGACGGATTGCTGTCCCTTTGTCATAGCAGTGGGTGGATCTCTGTCTGTCTGTCTGTCTGTCTCTGTTTTTCTTCCTGAAAATGAGTTGTTTTGTTCTTCGGTTTGTTCTCTTTTCTGATAGTTTTGTCTCTGTCTGTCTGCCTGCCTCTCTCTCTCTCTCTCTCTCTCTCTCTCTCTCTCTCTCTCTCTCTCTCTCTCTCTCTCTCTCTCTCTCTCTCTCTCTCTCTCTCTCTCTCTCTCTCTCTCGCTCGCTCGCTCGCTCGCTCAGGCCATCATTAAGCAAGCTGACATTTTGCATTTGTCAAATATCAAAGTTGACAGGAGTTTTTACATGTCCCCCAGCATCTTGTAATGAGTTCGGTTATATTGTTCTGCAAGTAGTGAAAGGCGTTTTGACGCATGCATTCCTACTTTACATATTACGAACTCTGTGTCTTTGTTCCTAATTTTGCCCAAAGTCGCGAAACAGTCTATGACAAAGTGTTCGTTGTTAAAATGATACTTTAA
>JADBJO010009342.1:32500-37500 GCA_016801955.1 Conus betulinus
TGTTGTTGTTGTCATTGTTGATGGTCTGGCCTCTCATACATAGCTACACCCAAGAACGTGTTATCTCGCAACAATCCACAGGGACCATTTGGCATGACATCATCGGTAGACGGGCGACAACCCTCCAGCGAAAACACAGCCTTGTTACCGCGTCACTTTGGAGGTCGTCGGCGGTGCCCTTGTTGGTCCAACACATACACCTACTAAGCCCCCCCCCCCCCCCCCCCCCCCCCGCCCCCCCAAACTGACAACAAATCACCACACCTAGTGGCAAAGACAGCGTGACTTAACATCCTGCCATGGAGTTGTGGGTTGGCCACACTTTAGACTAGTCTTGCAGAATGTTATTAGGCAGCGCAAGAGAAATGTTTTGAGGAAAAAAAACCGATCGGCAGTTCACTCTGACAACAGCAACTCTGTACTAGTCTTCTGGCCCGAGGGCGGATGATGAACATGTAAACAACATGCTCAACTGAAAAACAAACAATCTAACAAACAAACAAACAAAAAAAACAAACAAACAAAAACTGCAGAATGTCTGGCTTCGAAGTGCCTGGTATTTAAGTGAGAAGATCGTTTAGCTGGCGCTCTAGACATCGTTTGTCACTTGCTGGCAAATATAAGATGATACAGGATCTTCAGCCAGGCGAACAATCTTCTTTTCGATGTACAACAGTCCTGATCTTCTGTGTCTGATTTGCCTCGATGTCTTTCCAGGTCGTGGTCGTAAAGGTCAATCAGCTATACAACGACAGGACTGAGACAATCAGAGAGGCCTTCACCAGGATAAAAAGCGAGAAGACCTTATCTTTTTTATGAGGGGAACTTCCGTGACACGAGTGGCAACTACTGTCTCTTACTCCCCGCCGTCTACCCAGTTTTGTACTCCAAACACACACACACACACACACACACAACACACACACACGCACACACGCACACACACACACGCACGCACGCACGCACGCACTTAAACTCGGTATTAATAAAGAGCCACGTCGGTTGTTAAATTGAACTACTTTCCTCTTGTCCTCTCGAGTGCGTTCTCAGTGTTGATCTTCGGTCTTTCATGTAGCTTACTTGTTGTTGTTAACTACCTAGATGCCTATCTCCCTATCCCTTGACATCGTCTGTTGTCGTCGGGGGCACCTACGCTGTGACCTGGCCACCACTTCCCTCCATCCGCCCCTGTCCTCCATGGCTCGCTGAGATTCTGCTAGGCTCATTCCCAGTCCACTCTCGGCTATTGTCGTCCCACCTCTTCCTTTGTCTTCCACGGACTTCCTTGTTAACTAGCTAAACACAAAAGCCATCATTAAGCTCTCTCTCTCTCTCTCTCTCTCTCTCTCTCTCTCTCTCTCTCTCTCTATTTTCTCTCTCTCTCTCTCTCTCTCTCTCTCTCTCTCTCTCTCTCTCTCTCTCTCTCTCTCTCTCTCTCATCTCCCCGCCCCTCGGTCTGTCTTCCACCTCCACACCTTCCTTCCCCTTCCCGCCCGTTGTGTGTTTGTCTCTTGTCCCCACTGCTCTCTCTGTCTGTCTGACTGTATGTCTGTCTGTCAGTCTATCTGTCTGTCTCTCTCTCTCTCTCTCTCCTCTCCCTCTGTCTCTGTCTCTCGGTCTGTCTCTTTCTCTCTCATCTCTCTCTCTCTCTCTCTGTCCCTCTCTCTCTCTCTGTTTTTTTTTTCTCTCTCTGTTTCTCTCCCTTTCTTTCTCTCTCTCTCTATTTCTGTCTCTCTGTCTCTCTGTTTTTCTCTCTCTCTCTCTCTTTCTTTCTCCCTCTGTCTCTCTCTGTCTCTCTCTCTCTTTCTCTCTCTCTCTCTTTCTCTCTCTGTCTCGGTCTCTGTCTCTCTGTCTCTCTCTCTCTTCTCTCTCTCTCTTTCTCTCTCTCTCGGTCTCTGTCTGTCTCTCTGTTTCTGTTTCTGTTTCTGTTTCTCTCTCTCTCTCTCTCTCTCTCTCTCTCTCTCTCTCTCTCTCTCTCTCTCTCATTATATCTGCTGGGTTTTGACTGGTGATCTCTAGGCTCTTGTATTTCCAAAAATCCTTCTATCCCAAAGATTTGTGGCCAGGCTGGGTGGTATGAGGTATGGCTAATGGAATTTTACAGACGCGAAACACACTGATCTCACGTATAGAAAAAAATATAGACTGACCTTTAATTTTTTTTTAAATTTCTATCTGCGTAGTTCTGTTCTGTGATATTTACATCCAAATTTGTATGAAGGGATCAGTTCTAAATGATTTGCTTATTATTTGACACCAGAGTTATGCTGTTAAACGTTCTGTACCAATGGCGGTGCCCGTTAGCTAAACCACTCTACTATTAACAGTCGAGTGATAAACACTTGCAGGATTCTTGGGAATAATTGCTACCCGACTCTTCGCGAGAAGCCAGGCGCATTGTATGGCAAGAACCTACATGCGAATTTACTCTCCCATGTGACACTAGTGGCCTCCTTTGTTTTCTCCATCATCTGCCCCCCCCCCCCCCCCCCCGCCCCCCACCCCGTCACCCCACATGACCTACTCCTGCACCTCCTCTCTCTCCTGCCCTGCACCTCCTCTCTCTCCTCCCTGCGATAACCTCCTCTCTCTCCTCCCTGCACCTCCTCTCCTCCCTGCACCTCCTCTCTCCTCTCTCTCCCCTGCACCTCCTCTCTCTCCTCCCTGCACCTCCTCTCTCTCCCCTCCCTGCACCTCCTCTCTCTCCTCCCTGCACCTCCTCTCTCTCCTCCCTGCACCCTCCTCTCTCTCCTCCCTGCACCTCCTCTCCTCCCTGCACCTCCTCTCTCTCCTCCCTGCACCTCCTCTCTCTCCTCCCTCTCACCCTCCTCTCTCTCCTCCCTGCACCCCTCCTCTCTCTCTCCCTGCACCTAGTCTCTCTCTCCTCCCTGCACCTCCTCTCTCTCCTCCCTGCTCCTCTTTCTCTCCATGCATCTCCTGCATCTCCTCTTTCTCCCTCCCCTGCTCCCTGCACCTCCTCTCTCTCCTCCCTGCAACTCCTCCTCTCCCTGCACCTGCACCTCCTCTCTCTCTCCTCCCTGCACCTCCTCTTTCTCTCCCTGCACCTCCTCTCTCTCCTCCCTGCACCTCCTCTCTCTCCTCCCTGCACCTCCTCTTTCTCCTCCCACCACCTCTCTCTCTCCTCCCTGCTTCCTGCTCCTGTCTGTCTATCTGTCTGTCTATTTTCCTCATTCGTGCGGACAGAATAATAGAAATTACTCACTCTCTCTCTCTCTCTCTCTCTCTCTCTCTCTGTGTGTGTGTGTGTGTGTGTGTGTGTGTGTGTGTGTGTGTGTGTGTGTGTGTGTGTGTTGGATATTTGGGATTTGGAATGTCTGATTTATCTCCAGCAACTTACAGAGCAGCTAGGTGTTGCAATGACTGCAAGAAATATTGATTTATAAACAAAGCTTGCTCTTATGTCACAGATTGTAAAAATAGGGGGCTGATAAGCTTTCATATCTGCAGTGGTAGATGATTCTGCCTAACTGACAGTATGTGCTTGAGTGGGTGAATGGGGAATAATAAATGCTTCTCAAAATGAACCTTCAGCAAGCTTATAGTCTCCAAAGCAGGGAGACCATCTCCAATGGAGAGGAAGCTCACTAACATATAACTCCTGGTCAGATACCGGTATTTCGAAACCTGATGTTTTCTCCTCAGTGACTGCGGAAAGTGGTAATTTGACTCCTCTGCCTTTTCGGTTTTAAGAAGAAGAATGCTATACCAGAAAAAGGCTGGTGTGCAATATCGTAGTATGTAAAACAATAAATTCCAAGGATAAGTACCCGAGCACCATTCCAGCAACTTACAGAGCAGCTAGGTGTTGCAATGACTGCAAGAAATATTGAATTATAAACAAAGCTTGCTCTTATGTCTCAGATTGTAAAAATAGGGGGTGATAAGCTTTCATATCTGCAGTGGTAGATGATTCTGCCTAACTGACAGTATGTGCTTGAGTGGGTGAATGGGGAATAATAAATGCTTCTCAAAATGAACCTTCAGCAAGCTTATAGTCTCCGAAGCAGGGAGACCATCTCCAATGGGGAGGAAGCTCACTAACATATAACTCCTGTCAGATACCGGTATTTCGAAACCTGATTGTTTCTCCTCAGTGACCGCGCGGAAAGTGATAATTTGACTCCTCTGCCTTTTCGGTTTTAAGAAGAATGCTATACCAGAAAAAGGCTGGTGTGCAATACCGTAGTATGTTTGTTGAGTTTCAAAAAAATCTAACCAAAGGTGCCACCTAAGAAGCAAAAGAAAATCATGAAAGAGCAAAAACAAGCTACATTTTCTTGTGAAAAGTAGAAAATATAAAAAGATAACCTCTTAAGACACAAGTGCTGAGGGCCAGTTCTTGGAATGAATCCGCAAGGGACTAAATTACAATAAAACAATAAATTCCAAGGATAAGTACCGAGCACCATTCCAGCAACTTACAGAGCAGCTAGGTGTTGCAATGACTGCAAGAAATATGAATTATAAACAAAGCTTGCTCTTATGTCTCAGATTGTAAAAATAGGGGGGTGATAAGCTTTCATATCTGCAGTGGTAGATGATTCTGCCTAAACTGACAGTATGTGCTTGAGTGGGTGAATGGGGAATAATAAATGCTTCTCAAAATGAAACTTCAGCAAGCTTATAGTCTCCGAAGCGGGAGACCATCTCCAATGGGGAGGAAGCTCACTAACATATAACTCCTGGTCAGATACGGTATTTCGAAACCTGATTGTTTCTCCTCAGTGATCTATCTATCTATCTATCTATCTATCTCTATCTATCTATCTATCTATCTATCTATCTATATATTGATGATATATAGTTCAAGATACGAAAGGAATGGTGAATGTAAGACACAAATGCCCATTGTGCACATCTGCCACTGATGATGAAATTCACATGTTTTTTTTTTTTGTCCTGCTTTTGATGATTTGAGACACAGTTTAATCCATCCAAAGCATTATAACAATCCCAGTGACTTCAGAGTAGCGTTTTTA
>JADBJO010009342.1:60000-62500 GCA_016801955.1 Conus betulinus
AATACCCCGTAGTTTGTCCCCATTCAAGCAAACAGCCAAAAAAAAAAAAAAAAAAAAAAAAAAGGACAACAAAGTGCTTCTAATCCTAGTGACAATGAAACTGTGTGTGTGGCTGGTCATGGATGAACCGAGCAACAACGGCGTTTGTTCTCATTTTTTTGCCTTCCCGCCTGCTCCATTTGCACAATTCCGCTTGCTAACAACTCCCACAGGCTGTTGTTAAAACCACAGTATCAACGAGGATGGATGTCTGCTTCTTTCTTGATGCTTTATTGTTATCAGAGACTAAGTGTCATGAATAGCCGATTCGACGTTGCCCATAAATAAATACCCTATTTTCCCTTAAATCAAGACCATTGCAAACGAAAAAAAAACAACCCTGTTCCTTGGTGACTCTTCAGTAGACTTAGAGAGTCTGGCTTACACCTATGACATCACTGACATACATTTCGAGTAGTAGTTTTATTAACTGCTCGCAGCAGTTGATGCAAGAGGGTACAAACTGTGTACTGATTTGCCAGACGCATGCAACAAGCGATCTACAATAGAGATGCTGCACGTTTCTACCTTTAGGGGAGTTTTCACAGAAAGATTTAGCGCTCTCCTACCTGAGCTATTCCGGCTGACAATCAGTACGACGTTTTTCATCTATATGAGCGTCAAAGGCGAGACTTGTTTGCCCCGTTTTCAAATTCTGACATCGCTTCCTTTCGCTTCGGCATAATATGATTGCATTTTTTTTTAAATGTCATTTTTGTCTCTTTCTAAGACAAAAAAAAAATGAATCCATCTTGATTTGATCAGTGTACTAGTGAGGAGGCATCATGACAAATGTGGAGAAGATACATTAAAACTGTGGATTGTGTGTAAATAGCAAAAGGGACAAACAGACAAACAGACATACTCACGTACAGGCAGTTCATGGTTTAGATATTTGCTAACATACGGAATCTTTATTGGAAAAACAGCAAACAAAAGCAAACAAACAGGCGAACTAAAATTAAAAACAAAAACAAGCAAGAAAAAAAAAAAACACACGAAAATAAATGATAAGGAAAAGAAACATAAAAAGAAGGTACAATTATAAGGTAATTCAATCTTTAATGACAGTAAAGATTGAATTAGGAATGAAAACTAATGAACAGAACAGAACTCAATACTGCGACAACAAAGATATTAGAGAGCTCACAACTTACGTCATCCAAAGTAAAAAATGAAATAAGAAAAAAAAAAAACCGACCCCCCACCCCCACCCCCAGTAAAAACAAAGTAAGGAAAAAAAACTAAAGTTCAGATTTCTCTCTCTCTCTCTCTCTCTCTCTCTCTCTCTCTCTAACACACACACTCTCTTACACACACACACACACACACACACACACACACTCACTCTCTCTCTCTCTCTCTCTCTCTCTCTACAACACACACACACACACACACACACACACACACACCACTACTCTCTCTCTCTCTCTCTCTCTCTCTCTCTCTAACACTCACACTCTCTCTCTCTCTCACACACTAACACACTCTCTCTCTCACTCTCTCTCTCTCTCTCTCTCTCTCTCTCTCTCTCTCTCTCTCTCTCTCTCTCTCATGCAAGCGCGCCGACATATGAAAGCAGCACAACTCCAGAGACGGCCAGGCTTTCGCCGCCACATGAAGGTGTACGTGCCCTCTGTTTAGGATCTCAGTTACAGTCTTTCCTGCTGTCAACAGGACTCTCTCTGTGTGGTCATTTGCTCTTTCCTCACCGTCACTGGACTTTTCCACACAGCCAGCCAAAAGGCCGGTTAGAAAAAAAAAAAAAAAAACACCCGAAGATGGGGAATGGGACCTAGAGAAGTGCTGTCATCAACTGCTGAACCAACCAGTTGGGAGCAGTCCTGCACCACCTTCAGAAGTCTGCGCTGTGTTGACATAGGGCACAGGGCATGCCATTAAGATGTCAAGGGACATAACTGCTCCCTGACAGATGCCACTGTGTAATGAATGGCCACTGGACGCAACACGGCAGAACCTCCACCGGGGCGTCACCATGGGTGTGCCAGCTCAAACTTCATCACTGCAGAGAGGTCATCGACGAAAAGACACCACTGTCAAGCGACTATACCGTGTGCATCCTGCAGCCTGACGCATTCCTGTTCCGCTGACAGGTGAAAACAGCACAACTCCAGACGTATATCCAGCTGGTTTTTTTTTTTTTTTTTTTTTTTTTTTTTAAGCTTCCACTTGCAGCTCCGGGGTATCTTTTTCTTGTCTGCCTTTTGACCAATTCGAGTGGTGGTTTGAAACATAGTAGGACGCTTTGTAAATTTTTTTAGGAGAATAATTTTGAAACGAAGGGGAGGAGGGAGGTGGGCGGGTGGGTGGGGTGGGGGGGGGGGGGGGGGGGGTGTCGGGTGTAACTGTACTTCCCAGGGACAGGAGGGGGAGAGGTGGGGCTGTGTTTAGGCGTTTACATGTTCTCACCCCGCCAGGGAGAGATTTCGGAAGGGGAGTG
>JADBJO010009342.1:67500-72500 GCA_016801955.1 Conus betulinus
TTTACTCTCTCTCTCTCTCTCTCTCTCTCTCTCTCTCTCTCTCTCTCTCTGTCTCTCCTCTTCTCTCTCTCAGTCTTACTCTCTCTCTCTCTCTCTCTCTCTCTCTGTCTCTCTCTCTCTCTCTCTCTCTCTCTCTCTCTCTCTCTCTCTCTCTCTCTCTCTCTCTCTCTCCTCTCTCTCTCACACTCTCCACACACACACACACACACACACACACACACACACACACGCGCGCGCACCGAAAAAAAAGTCTGTAAGCTTTCACAAACTTAAATCCAAACTTATGACTTAAAATCCATATTATATTACAGAACAAACCCCAGACATTATAAGTACCCGTGCAATCAGTTGATTCAGAAACTCTAAATAGCTGGAACGTACAAGAAAACATACAAACAAGTCGAAAACGTAAAGCAAACACAAAAAAAAAAAAGCCAAACTGAATCAAAACACAACAGGCAAAAATGGAAAAAAAGTGAAAATGAAGGAAAGAAAACGTTCTTCTTTGTTCAACTTAGAAATACGTTTAATTTTGCTATGATCCAGGAGTAGTCGACTGAGGAAAGGGCACGCAATTATCCGTGCATGGAACAACACTAAGAACTGCTTGTTTATGTTAATTTTGTTTGCTCGTTGGTGCAGTTGTTATCATTTTGCTGTTGAGTAATATCCTCGTTTATAAAGGTCAAAAGGATGACTCGCTACATGATACCTATGTTGATAACTCCCAAAACAAATGCATGTAGATACTCAGAGCTTATCCACCTTCATTTCACACACACACACGCACGCACGCACGCACGCACGCACGCGCGCACACACACACACACACACACACGCACACACACACACACACACACACACACACACACACACACTCATGCAAACATACTCCAGACGTCGGTCATCGGTTGAATATAACACACCCAACGAGACAAGATTAAAAAAAAGAGAGAAAATATAAACCCTTACACCAAACAGAACAATTATAAACCTGTGTATCTGTACTGAATCGCAGTTTCTAAATTTATAGTCGATAAAGCATAAAAAAAAAAAAAAGATCCGTTCACATGCAATCTTAAGAACTCGTTTGCTTCGTCTAAATATTAAGAATGCTGCTTGACATTTTGTGATGAAGAAAAAAATTCCTATCTCTTTGTTTAAAAAAGAAGACGATAGAGGAGGAGGAGAGAGAGGAGAACAGAAAGAAGAAGAAGAAGAAGAAAGGAGAAAGAAAGAACAACAACAACAAAAAGAAGAAAAAAAACAAGAGCAAGAACAAGAAGAAGAGTATAAAAACAAAAACAACATGAGACAAAGAATATAGAACAAAAAAAATATTTGTTTTGTCGCCGATGGAGAATAATGTCACACTAAAAATAAGTAAAAAGAAAGAAATAGGAAGAAACTCCAGGGAGAACTGGACAGGAGGGTGTCACCCCAGAAGAAGCCCTTACAGCGAATGGTTTAGCCTGAACACCCTAAACTTACATGCCATGACTCTGGATGTCCTTCTGTCGCATTTCTAACAAGCCTGATTTCCAAACTACCCCCCAGGATTATATTTCACGCTCAAAGTTGAGTCGCTTTGTGACAGATATTTCAACCTCTTACATTTGGCCACCTTTTATAAAGCTGTCAAATTGGTAGCTCTTTACTGCAGGAAGGAAACACAATAGGTTTTTAAGCTATACTTATTATGCATTATTTGAAACAACAACAACACAACAAACAACAACAAAGCGAGAAATGGCGTCGGAAATGATATTGATACCATGACAAGCATATAAAAAGAAAGTTACTGTCAATTCACCCGGATCTTGAAATTACCGGTATTTAAAGAACGACTGATTATGAAACGGTCCAATCTTATCCATGAACAGAGTTTACAGACAAACGTCAGAAAACATGAAGTTACGGTTGAAATTAAGGGAAGGAGAACTGTTCTTCAACTGTGGAGAAAACCTCGAGCGACATGATTTCGGATTGTGTAACTGTGGCAAACTGCGGTTATCAATGTAACTTTGTATTGAAGAAAAACTCTGTGGTCAGGCTCATTTTATGTAAAATTAAACAATGCATGCATTCGGACAATTGCATGGAAAACAAAGTGTTTCTTAATTCTGAGACAACCTTGCAGATCACATCAGCGCAATGTGGCTGCGTGCGTGAACGTACAGGCATGAACGCAAAGTGTGTGAGTACCTATGCGTACATAGCACATTAGGACATTATATGTTTGTGTGTGTGTGTGTGTGTGTGTGTGTGTGTGTGTGTGTGTGTGTGTGTGTGTGTGTGTGTGTGTGTGTGTGTGTGTGTGTGATGTGTGTGTGCATGTTTGTGTGCATGTGTGTGTGTGTGTGTGGGGGGGGGGGGGGGTGCATCTGTGTGTTTGTGTGTGTGTGTGTGTGTGTGTGTGTGTGTGTGTGTGTGTGTGTGTGTGCATTTGTGTGTGTGCATGTGTTTGTGTGCGTGCACTCGCGCGCTCCTCTGTGCGTAGGTGAGTGCTCACGTGCTTTTGTGAGTGTATGTGTTTGTATATGTATGTTTGTGCGTCTTTACATGCGCATAGGGTTGGTTTTTTTTGTATAGGCAAGCATGTTTTAATGTGTGTATTCTGAGAAGAACACAGACACAAAAATACATCAAAACAAAAACCAGGGAGAACGAAATGAAAAAAAAAAAAAAAGAGAGAATGGACAGATCAAACGAAGAGAAATAAAGATAAAAAGAAGTCTGCTACAGAATCTTGAAGAATTCAACCTCACACTATCCATCTCCAGTGTCCACTCACCCTTCTAGCTCCCCTCTCCCCTTGTGAACATCTCACTTACCACTGAAGCTTTTTTTTTTTATACACTTCAGAATCAACGGGCTGTTGTCGTGATCGACGTCTCGACAAGCCAGCAGTACGCATGGTTTCACGTGCATGATCGCACGGTTTAGGGTACGCCTAAACAGTTCAGTTTGCGCAACCAAAGAAAATAAGGCGATTGGACCGTTGAAAATGTGACTGTCCAATCTGCCCCAGGCGTGAATACCCGCGGGTTTGAGGAGAAGACAGAAGAGAGGGGCGAGTAGAGCTGGTAAAGGATGGGGGGTGGGCACGGAGTCCTCAAAGAGGGGGGAATGGAAAAGTAGGGACGGCGGTTTACTGTGCGGGGAGCGGGCCAGACACAACCCGCGCAAACACCCTCTGTGTGTGTGTGTGTGTGTGTGTGTGTGTGTGTGTGTGCGTGCGTGCGTGCGTGCATGTGTGTGATCTGTGTGTGTGTGTGTGTGTGTGCGTGCGTGCGTGTTGTGTGTGTGTGTGTGTGTGTGTGTGTGTGTGTGTGTGTGTGTGTGTGTGTGTGCGCGCGTGTGTGTGCGTGTGTGTTGTGTGTGTGTGTGTGTGTGTGTGTGTGTGTGTGTGTGTGTGTTTGAGTGCTCGCATTTGTATGTATGTATGTATGTATGTATGTATGTATGTATGTATGTATGTATGTATGTATGTGTGCATGCATGCACGCATGCATGTATGTATGTATGATTGATTGAATGTATGTACGTTTGCATGTGTCTATGTATGTGTGTATGTTAAGCATGTATGCATTGTACTTGTGTGTATGTGTGCGTCAATGCGAACATGTGCGCGCGAAAAACGCTCTCTCTCTCTCTCTCTCTCTCTCTCTCTCTCTCTCTCTCTCTCTCTCTCTCTCTCTCTGTCGCGCGCGCGCGCGCGCGCGCGTGCGTATGTACAAGTGTGTGTGCATGTATATGAGTGTATGCATGTATGTATGTACGCGCGCGCGCTGTGTGTGTGTGCGTGTATGTGTGTATATGCCGCATGAGTGTGTTTTAACGCGCACGTGCGCGTGTGTACGTGCGTGCACGGGCATGTTGCTGCTCAAGAGTGCATTTTTCAATAGTCCTGAGTCAACTGGAAAAAAAAAAAAAAAAAAGCAAAAGAGAACGAGTAAGTGAGGCAGTTTACCTTTTCGAATCACGTGTGAATGAGCACACACCACCAAGAAATCATGCACAGGAAGGATGAAGCGCGCAAAGCCTGCGTGCTGTGAACGGCGAGGAGGGCACACAGGGAAGGGAAGGAAACAGACGGAATGGGAATGAGGGGCTGAGTGGGGGGGGGGGGGGGGGGGGGGGGCTATGGGTTATGGTTCGCATGAAAACCATCTAGTGCACTTGCAAAAGTTACAGGATCAGGGGGGGGACATTGCGCAAAACGTGCTGAACTGTGGAAGGACAGTTCCGTCTGTGTGTGTGTGTGTGTGTGTGTGTGTGTGTGTGTGTGTGTGTGTGTGTGTGTGTGTTTGCCTGTCTGTCTGTCTGTCTGTCTGTCTGTCTGTCCGTCTGTCTATGCAAATGCATGCACGGACACACAGAATGCGTGTATATGTTACATTCACCTTGCGCCTCCATCCATATTCACCGCCGTAGCATCTCGAACCTTACCCTTATCCTCCTCTTGTTTGTCTGGCATTATTCTGAATGTTAAGGCATCAGACAAGAGACAGACAGACAGAAACAGAGACAGAGAGACGCACGGAGACAGACAGAAAGAGACAGAGGCACAGAAACAGACAGACAGAGAAAGACAGAGAAGAAAGGCAGAACAAGAAAGGGCATAACGAAAAGACTTCAAGGAACAAACAAATCGCCAACATTCGGGAGAAAAAGAAGAAAACATGAACATGACAACGAGCATTTCTGTACAGGTGCTTATCAGTGGGGGCAGGTGGGTGTGACCAGAAACTGGAGGGTAGTCTGTGGGAAAGGGGCTTCGACAGGGGGCAGAGAGGTAGAGTGAAGGGAAGGATCGGTGGTTAGGAAAGGGAGTGGCGTAGGGAAGGATGTGGGGGGGGTGGGGGGGGGGGGGGGGGGGGGGGGAAAAGGAGGGGAAAGAGGGCGTTACGTACGTCCGAAGAATTTTTTTTTCTCCACTCTGTTTTCTTTTTTTCTCTTTCTTTTTAACATTTTTAACAATTCTGTTTGTTTGTTTG
>JADBJO010009342.1:75000-80000 GCA_016801955.1 Conus betulinus
AAAGAGCTAAGAGGTCGAAACGCGTCGTGTTTTTGTCTTGTGATTCATTTGTCCACTTTTGCTTTTTTGTGGTGCGCTAACAACACTAACATTTAAAATTTGTTTAGATTTCTGCCTGCAACTAGATCTAAAAGATGGTGACCTGTCTGCTGAGGTTTTCTTCTATAGAATAGAAAGCTTATTACTCAGTGGTCCAGAATGTGGTAAGTGCAATGGTGTGTCACTGAATACAGGTACTTGATGTGTGTTTAGGGTTCAGATCTTCATTTCATTCCTTGGGAATACCGAAGGGGGGTGGGGGAGGGGGGGGGGGGGGGGGGGGGGGAGAAAAGGGGGGGGGGGGGGGGGGGGGGGGGGGGGGGGGGGGGGGGGGGGGGGGGGGGCGCAACCGACTTTAAACGTTCACAACGACACAGGGAAACCTCATACACAAGCCGATACCATCCCTCCCCTGTTATGTTCTCAAACGTCACTCTCACGCACAGGGGGGGGTCTCCCCCCCCCCAACGCCACCCGTCCCCCCGAACCCCTCCGGGCCCTCGATACTCTCCCCTCCCACACCTCCTGGGTCCCCCCCCTCCACCCCCCTGTTCCCGCCTCCCTCCTGGGGGGGGGCTCTCCCTCTCTTCCATCTCCGAACCCGTCGTCCCCTCTCGCATCCTCTCTCCCTCGTCTCCCTCTCCTTCACTCCTCTCTCACTCTCGCTCCTCCCCCGCTTCCCACATCACTTCCATCACCCTCTCGCACTCACATTGGGGGGGGTCCACCCCACTCCCCCCTGGCGGGGGGGGGGGGTGGTCTCCCGTCTCCCCTCACTTCCTCTCTCTCCGGGGGGCCCCTCGGGGGGGGGTGGGGGGCATCTCATCTTCCGGGGGGTCCTCCCACCAATCCACCCCCTCCAACCCCTCCTCTCCCTCTCCGGGGGCCAATCTCCTGGGGCTCCTGCACGTTCCCCTCCCTGTTGCTCCGCCCCTCCTCCTTCATTCTCCGCTCGAACCTCACCACTCCGTTCTGTGCAACCTCATCAACTCTCTCAGCTCATCTCTCTCTCCTGTCTCCTCTTCTCCTCTCCGTCTTCCGCTCTCATCTCAACCTCATCCAATCCCTCTCTCCACCCTCATCCGAGGCCTCCTTCTCTCCCTCTCTTCCTCCCTTCTCTCTCCTCTCATATGTCCTCTCTCTCTCTCAGAATGTCCACTGTATTCGTACGCACTGTCCTTCTCTCTCTCCTGTCTCTCTCTCCTCTCCTCAATCTCCAACTTCGCCCTCCCTCAACACATCCCCCTCTCTTCTCCTCTCCTCTCATCTCTTCTCTCCCTCCATGCCTCATCTTCTCTCCTCTCTCTCTCTCGCTCGTCTCCTCTATTGTATTCTCGCTTTGTCATCATTTTATGTTTTCTTCTCGCTCTTTTCTGTCGTCTGTTTCTCCTTCTGGCTGCCTTTTCTTGTTTCAAGCTGAACGTTATCAGCTGCATGTTTAAACATCGAACACGTGTATCATGACGGTGTTTTTTTTTTTGTTTTTTTTTAACACACACACTGTTGTGGGACAAAGTGTCACCCGGAGAGATTTTATACCAACTTCGGGGTACAAAATGTCATCCCACTCCAGAATGTCACCCCGATAATATTTTTTTAACCTGTGGGGCAGAATGTCATCACGGTAGCAATTGTCATTTGGGGAACATTCTGTACCGGCTGGTCGTATATTCAAGTCTACACTTTAAAAAAAAATGTTGCCATTTGTGCATGCAAGACTTTTGGTCGCGACGGACTTTTTGTTAAAAAGGAATATTAGGCGCACAATACGGAGTAAGAACCGTGAGTGTACCTTAATGATAAGAGTCAATAGGTTTGGAGTCACATTTCAAAAAGTGTGGAAATCAGTTGATAAACTTTAAGACAACAAGTATGGCATGGTTACTATCGGCTCATATGGGCATGTCTCTAGGAACACTAGTTCCAGAATATACAATGGACAGAGACACAGCAACAGGCCCAGCGCAAAATCATATGGCAGTATCATCATCATCAGCATCGTCGTCGTCGTCGTCGTCGTCGTTGTTATCGTCGTCATTATCGTCGTCGTTGTCGTCGTCATCTCCGTTAGTTGAGGAGATTCTTTTTAACATTTGAATACAACTGCAGTCACCTATGCCAACGACTAAACGTTCTTTCTTGCACCACCATCGCCACCATCACCACTAGCAGAACGTATCACTACCATTGTGGAAACTTGCATTGTTAGCAGTTAGATTCCAGCGTTGGTGATTATTATATCATCTCGCTACTTTCTATACCTCATCTATACCACAAAAAAAAACGTGGCCCACGAGAGCTGTGACCTTTCACCCCATACTTTCAAACAGGTGACAATTTGTTCCACAGAGAATGCAAATACCTGACTTACCGGTTAAAGGGTCAACCAGGTACGGCGATGGCATTCTTTTTCTCCTGCAACTCCATCCAGTACAGAGCGTTTATCTGGTGTGGCATCACGTGAGATTTTGTACCGGGATAATAATCCGCCACGTAACTTTGATCCAAGATATTCTTTGATAGCGACTCGCTTGTGGGTCTCTGTGATGAGGGTCGATCTGTGAAACTGCATATGGATCAGTTCTACACGAGGCGATTTCAGTTGACTCTTAAGATACATCAAGTCCTAAGGAATTTTTTTTTTTTTAAGTTATGTGTATAAAAATTATGCGTTGCGAAAAAAAACGTTTGCGTGTACGCAAGTGTTAGTGCATGTGAATGTGTCTGCTTCCAAGCGTGGAATCATACAGGCGTCGCGTATGTTGTGTGTGTGTGTGTGTGTGTGTGTGTGTGTGTGTGTGTGTGTGTGTGTGTGTGTGTGCGTGCGTGTGTGTGTGTGTGTGTGTGTGTGTGTGTGTGCGTGCGGTGCGTACGTGCGTGCGTACGTGCATGCGCGCGCAAGCGCACGTGTGTGTGTGTGCGTATAACGCAGACGCATATATACAAACACATACGCGTATGCCCTTGATCGTGCGTTCGCGCGAACACACACAGACGCGCACACGCACGCACGCACGCACGCACGCACACACACACACACACACACACACACACACACACACACACACACACACGCACACACACACACGCACGCACACACACACACACACACACACACACACACACACACACACACACACACACACACACACGACCACCCCTGCCGTCAGGGTGTATCGTGTCCGTGTAAATGATTTTGGTTCAAGTCTTCAGTGATGCTTTTTTTTTTTTTTTCCCTCATGACAACGATTCTTGGGTTTAGCTTGGGTAGATTTCAAGTCATTGTGGTGGTGAGGTTGCTTCCTTTGTAAAGCTTCACTTTATGCACAGGGCAAATAGAGTGAGGATGGATCTGCAGTACTGTGCTTCTCGTCTTGGCGTCAATTTGTGTCTTTGTCTCTTTTTTTTTATATAGACAAGGCTGTATTGTCTTTACCACGCAGCGAACGGCAACTCGTCTTTCTTCTTTTGATTTAGGTGGTCATGAATGATTTCAACGAAACATTTCCAGTCGTAATCGCTTCTTACATAAAAGCTTATTTCCGTGGGGAAAAAAAAAAACAAACCCTTGTAAGTGATAGCATTCCACGTTTCTGGTTGTGTTTCAAATGTTCTTAATACTTTCTTTGACGCCTTGATCTGGGGCGGAAAAAAAGTGTCGACACAGATAGGCTGGCAGGAAAGAAATCTGCACAAATTAAAAGTTTCCAGCAGGAAATAATTTAGCAGTACAGTCAGTGTGTTTCTTCCTCTAGCAACCCGCAAGATAGGTATTTCTTTGCCCGCCATGTATCATTGGCTTTTGCTGTGTCCCTTTGTAGTAAATTCATGTTGGAAATGGGCTCAGTGGATAGCGCTCTCAACAAGAAAATAAGGCAATCCAGGGTCTTTGATTGAAGTCTTGTTATTATTATCATGTGTGTGTGTGTGTGTGTGTGTGTGTGTGTGTGTGTGTGTGTGTGTGTGTGTGTGTGTGTGTGTGATTTGAATCAAATATCTGTAGGATCAGACTGTCTTTGAACTACAATTTCAGAAGAGGAGAAGCACCACCTCCGGGAATGTCAGATCTTGGCATATTATTAGTTACTTGATTGGTTCCCAGTCTGAATCTAATCTAAGAAGAAAGATTGCCGAATTTTGCATTAACGCCTCCCCATCTCCTAAACACCAGTACGTATTACCCATCCGTTTATTTACTCTTACTTCTTATCTATCTATCTATCCATCTATCCATCCATCCATCTATCTATCTATCTATTCTTTCTTTCTTTCTTTCTCATATTTCAAAATAACCTAAAACGTGAAGAGACACAAAATATCACCCATACACATTTAAAGAAACAGAATTCATATCTTATGCTTCCATGATTTGAATTGGCCTGCCGTCGTGCCCTCTTGTGTGTGTGTGTGTGTGTGTGTGTGTGTGTGTGTGTGTGTGTGTGTGTGTGTGTGTGTGTGTGTGGGGGGGGGGGGGGGGGGGGGTCTGTTTTTCTGTCTGTATGCATACAATTTTGTTCACAGTACGCACCATGGACTGGCAGTTTGTCGTTTTTATTTGGCCGTTGTTGACGTAGATTCCTACTGGTATGATAGAAGATTTTTTTTTTTTTTTTTTTTGTTTTAATTGTAACTTGAACAGTTGAGCTATGATAATGTCAAAGAAGCAACAACTACAGATCATCAATAATGATGAAAAAAGAAAAGATAATGTAACAAATTATGATAACAAGGATAATAATGATGATGATGATGACGATGATGATGATGATGCTGATGATGATGATGATGATGATGATGATGATAATAATAATAATAATAATAATGAATGAGATCAGCAGCAGCAGTAGTATAATGATAATAACAATAAGATAATAATGAAAATCATGATGATGATGATGATGATGATTAAATAATAAACATAGAAAAACAATAAAAATAACAACAATAATATGATAATGATG
>JADBJO010009343.1:0-2500 GCA_016801955.1 Conus betulinus
ATTTCAACTTGTATCTGTTTTTGATTGGAATCCCTCAAGAAGACTGCCCACCTGAATTATCAATGCTTGAATAATTAGTTTTAACGTTTATCATCTGTCATCAAAGTCTCACATGATGATATATTGATACAAACTTTTATCCTATCCATTACTTTTGAAGGAACTTAAACAGGGGGGGTAAGCCATTTCCGACACACATCCTCCCCACTGCCTAACTTTGAAAACAGCGACTGCTTTTTGTCTCAACAGACAAAACCCATCCTGTCTGAGCAAGGTCCAGATACATAAGACACTGAAGGTCAAGGAGTCTCCAGCAAGCATGTCTGAGGCAACTAGATGACTGTTTGTGTAAGAGTTCAAAACAGGGTGCAGAAAAGAACACTCTGAAACAGCAGTCTCTGTTACCAGTGTAATGTCAACTACACTAGTGTGACCTTTATTCCCAAGATAAATGCTCTTTGCTGCAGTATAATTATAAGATGCAATGAACCATAACACTAAACATTGTATTGAGAATGACTACATTACTGATAACAGGTTCTACACCTATAGACTTCTACAAGAAGTTAACGAAGTTTGGTCTGGAAGGTGACATTCCCTCTTTCAGTATTCAAGGTATGGACTGCTACACTTTTTGTAGCCTGAGATGAAAGATAAAGAGACTGTTTCTGAGGGAAACATATTCTTTGGTCCAGTCAGGTTGGTGGGTTACCATGACTTCATTGTTCCAACCATTGCTGATAACTGATTCCTTTCGTTACTCTTGATGGCTGTGTAGAACAGCACAATTTCATAAGTCTTGATTTTACACCAGAACTCAGCACTAAGCCACATCCTTAATATACATTTCTTTTTCAAGCTTGACATCGTATTTTTTCACCTTTAGAAGAAATAGATAAAAAATGGGTTCGTTGTCAAATATCAAATTTGTGTTATAGACTATCCTGCGGTGGGCCACGATCGTGGCTTTACCGCTCGACTGCGTTGGGCCACGATCGTGGCTCAGACGAGAACCGTTATACCACCACTGCTAAACATCTGGGTTGATCAGTTCACATGACTCGCTGGTATCCATTGTGCACCGGCAAGCCTGGTCAGTCAGTTATCTCGAAGTTTTTCGTCGGTTTTGACTGAAATAATGAGTAAAATCAGCGACCGAGTCGAGCAGGAGTTGCGTGGAAGTGGCACGAGTGAACAATCAGTTGCCGAAGGCTGTAGTAACGAAAGCGAAGCAGGTGAGTGGATAAACTTTGATTATTTTGTTTGTCGAGTGATGGAACACATGCTGCGTGCCGTCATTGGTTATTTTACATTTGTTGGTCCGCCACATGAAGGAAGGGGGACGGAAGGGGGGCAGGGTACATGGTTACTTACAGGATTGATAGGCTTTGGCCTGATCAAACTAGAAGATCGTTTCTGGGTGATTGTAGGTGTTTTGAAAGCACTTTAGAGATCAGTATAAAAGTGGTGATTTGAAGAGAACAATTTATAACTTTTGTTTGTTTATTTTTTTAGTTTGGAAACAGTGTGGGCGTGTCACGAGTGGGCGTGCCTTCAATGAAAGCTATAGCCCTGCCCCCTCCTTATATGCTAGTGATTCAGATTTTATTCTTATTTATGATTTTATGCATGACTTCAATTTTCATAGAATGAATAAGTAATGCTGGTCATTTTTTTTCTTTCTGAAAATCAGACTAATTAGTGGAAACTGAGTCAAGCTCTCTGTAACATCTCTTGCACCATTATGAAACAATGAAATGAACAGAAGACTTAGGATATATGTTTTCTTGTGTGATCCAGAATCTGGAAGCACTACTGCAGAGGAGAGAGATGCTGAGAGTGAAGGAGTTGAAGAAAGAGGAACTGTACTGCTGGCCATCCTACTCATGTGCGCTCTGGCTGGGAATGTTCTGGATGTGACGTGGGACTCTGCTCCAAGTGCTTTTCAACCTTCCACAGAAGACCAAGGCCCTAACTTTGTTCTGTGTCTTCCAAGGACATATTCTTCTTGTTTTCTCCCAAGTTTCAAGTGTTTTGAGATTCAAGCAGGAAAACTGTGGTGTGTTTCAAACAATGTGGCTGACGTTTTGGATTACTTTTCACCAATGTTCTGGATTTACACTGTGAAGAATATCTTCAGCTGCCATCAGGGTACTGTCTTGTAATTTTTTTTTTCAGATTCCTCATTATCTCTAGTTTACAAAAACATATAGTTTTTACCTATCTAGCTTCAAGACAAGCCTGCACAAACCCCATTTCCTTATATAGTGAAATTCGATTGTCCGGATGCTGAATTATAGGTACATCATTTGAGGCACAATTCATTATACATAGCTCAAGTCAAGAGAATTATCATCTTTCCCATGTTTCCAGCACATATTTGTCTTCATTTTATCTCAAGTCTGAAGTGTTTAGGTAGTACAGAAGAAAAACTGTGTCTCTCCTAACATTTGACTTACTTTTCAAATAACTTTTTCAGAAATTTTGCCTGCTTATATTT
>JADBJO010009343.1:15000-17500 GCA_016801955.1 Conus betulinus
ACGCACGGGGGAACAAAGCCCATGTTCTATCCCCAGCCCCACAAGGACGGACGCACGGGGGAACAAAGCCCATGTTCTACCCCCAGCCCTACAAGGAGGCACGGGGAAAAAGCCCATGTTCTCTACCCCCAGCCCCACAAGGAGGCACGGGGGAACAAAGCCCATGTTCTACCCCCAGCCCTACAAGGAGGCACGGGGGAAAAGCCCATGTTCTACCCCCAGCCCTACAAGGAGGCACGGGGAAAAAGCCCATGTTCTACCCCCAGCCCTACAAGGAGGCACGGGGGAAAAGCCCATGTTCTACCCCCAGCCCTACAAGGACGCACGGGGGAAAAGCCCATGTTCTACCCCCAGCCCTACAAGGAGGCACGGGGAAAAAAGCCATGTTCTACCCCCCAGCCCTACAAGGAGGCACGGGGAACAAAGCCCATGTTCTACCCCCAGCCCTACAAGGAGGCCCCTCCCACCAGCACATGTAGTGAGCCTCGTCCAGGCCGGCGTGTATGAAGCGATCCTTGAAGACGTCCTTGACCTCCTGCATCAGCTGGTACAGGAAGTGGAAGGTGGTGTTCTTGGTGGGGTCGAAGTTCTCGGCTTCTGCATGCTGTCCGTAGACTGCCCTTCCGGGCTGACCCTTGTCCCAGCAGGGCGTCAACAGCTCTGTGGGGACACAACCCAGCGTCCTGATGCCATGGTACACTAGCAATAAAGGCGTTAGACTTTCCAGCATTATCGTCCCCAAACAGGCAGCTACCAAAATGACATGAATGAAATAATCGGTTTTCTTTGAACAATGCACGAACTCGGTTAACCGTTGAAGACATTTATTCACGCACATGTTTAGGGTTTCTGGCGATCTGCTTTGCTAAAAAAAAAAAACAAAAAAAAAAAAAAAAAAAAAAAAAAAAAACCTCAGTGAATGAAGATTTGACAACATTCAGACTCAGGGGTGAATCAATTAATGATACTGCGGGGGGTGGGGGGTGGGGGGGTGGGGGTGGGTGGGGTGGGGGGGGTCTGGGAAGTGCCCAGATCTCGGTGGAGGGCAGAGGTAACGTCCTAGGCAGGGAACGCTGAAGTTGATGTCGGCGCTGGAAGCCTCTTCTGGAAGGTAAGACAGTGTTTTTTCACTTGATATGCACGTGCGAATCTATCCCTATTTGGAAGTCTCTGAAACAGTATGGAAGGGTGGGGATAGGGGTTATGGGCGCTCAGGAATCCTCTGGATCCACCCTGCAAAATGTTTTGAATGGAGGACGGTTTCAGTGAGGGAAGAAAAGTTCCAATGAGTGAAAAAAAAAAAAAATGCCAGTGAGCGGAGAAAGAAAAGTTCCAATGAGGGAAAAAAAATGCCAATGAGTGAAGAAAAATTCCAGTGAGTGGAACAAAATGCCAATGAGCGAAGAAAAGTTCCAATGAGGACGGTTTCAATGAAGGAAGAAAAGTTCCAATGAGTGGGGAAAAAATGCCAATGAGCGAACAAAAGTTTCACTGAGGACGGTTTCAATGAAGAGGGAAAAGTTCCAATAAATGGAGGAAAGTTTCAGTGAGTGGAGAAAAGTTCCAATGAGTGGAAAAAGGTTCAATGAGTGGAGAAAAGTTCCAGTGAGTGGAGGAACGTTTCAGTGAATGGAGAAAATTTCTGATGGAGAATACTTCCAATGAGTGGAGAAAAGTTCCAGTGAGTGGACAAAACTTCTAATGAGTGTGGGGGAAAGTTGAATGAGTGGAGGAAAGTTTCCAATGAGTGGAGGAAAGTTGCAACACGTTGAGAAAAATTAAATGAGTTGAAGAAACTTTCAGTGGGTGAAGAAAAAAGTTGAATGAGTGGAGGAAAGTTCCAATGAGTGGAGGAAAGTTCCAATGAGTGGAGGAAAGTTGCAACGAGTTGAGGAAAATTGCAACGAGTTGAGGAAACTTTCACTGGGTGGAGAAAATTTGAATGAGTGGCGGAAAGTTCCAATGAGTGGAGGAAAAGTTGCAACGAGTTGAGGAAAATTAAGTGAGTTGAGGAAACTTTCAGTGGGTGGAGAAAATTTGAATGAGTGGCGGAAAGTTCCAATGAATGGAGCGACATTTCAGTGAGTAGAGAAAAGCTTCAGTGAGTGGAGGACAGTTTTATGGATAGAGAAAAGTTTCAATGAGTGGCGAAAAGTTCCAGTGAGTGGGGGAAATTTTTCAATGAGTGGCTGAAAGTTTCTATGAGTGGAGGAAAGTTTGAGTGAGTGGAGGAAACATTTCCATTGAGTGGAGAAAAGTTCCAGTTAGTGGCAGAAAGCTTCAATGAGTGGAGGAAAGTTTCTATGAGTGGAGGAAAGTTTCTATGAGTGGAGGAAAGTTTCTATGAGTGGAGGAAAGTTTCAGTAACTGGTTTTCGATGAACGGAGAAACGTTCAATGAATGGAAGAAAGTTTCCATGAGTGCAGTAAAGTTTTAATGAGTGGAGGAAAAGTTTCAGTGACTGCATGAAAGTTTGAATGAGCGGATCAAAGTTTAATGA
>JADBJO010009343.1:24743-32243 GCA_016801955.1 Conus betulinus
TCCTCCCTTCTATAGTAGTTCTTTTTAATAGAAAAAAGGTATGGATTTTTTCTTTATTATAGTAATATAAATGCCATGAAAAGAGCTCATAAATAAGAAAGTTGCTTTGATGCTGACATTCAGAAAAGTCTTTTCTTTGATAAATGAGAGACTTTTTTTTTTTTTTTTAATTTTACTTTTACGTTATATGTAAATACCACAGTAATGGGCTCATAAATAAGAAAGTTGTTTTGATGTTTGACATTCAGAAGTCTTTCTTGTAATAAATGTTGAGACATTTTTTGAGAGGATAGTTGCGTGATACATACACAGGCCTAGGCACAGTGACATTGTACAGTTACATTAACCTCTTCTTTTCCCCTTTCCCTCTCCTCTAACCCCAGCCCTCCCTCCCCCTCCCTTCTTTTCTTCTCTCTGTCTGTCCATCTCTCTCTTTCCCCTATCTCTCTCTCTCTCTCTCTCTCTCTCTCTCCCTCATGTATCCTCAATAAGTTGTAATACATTGAAAAAGTAACTATGCCTTTGTAGTTTCAGTGAATGAAAACGTAATGTTTGACAACAAACTGATGGTAATTAATATGGGTATATACAGCAGCCTCTCTCTCTCTCTCCCTCCCTCTGTCTCTCTCTCTGTTACTCACAGACATGCATGTGCGTGCGCACATACATACAGACCACACACCACACCACGCACACACACCACACACACACACCACACACACACACACACACACACACACTGTGTCTGAAATACTTCTTGCTCTGCATTGTGATACTACATGCATTTCATTTTACACAAAAGTTGTCATCACCGGAAACCGTTCCAGAGATGTTAGCCGTTTACTCATTAGGATGAAAAATAAAACATGACTCATGATTTGGTGAATTTTTTTTTTCTTTTGTAATAATTTCTATGCTGCCTGTTTTATGTGAGAGAGCTATGAAAGAAACCCGGAAAAAAAAAGATGTATCTGGCACCCCAGGGTCTCTGCCTCCTAAGCCTTCATCTTATGATTTACAACACAGATTATTCTAAGCTTTTCCGAAAATCATTAAAGGATTGATATTGCAATATTCCATGCCTTTCTGAAAATCATTATAGGGTTATATTGCATTTGTATGTCACAAAATATATGATTTTATTAGTGTAATTTTCTGATTTGGAACAATGATTAAACCAAAGAAAATTCTTAAATTCAGGGGACTTCACCCCCTGACTGCCCCCAGACCCCCATCAGGGGTGTTAGCTGCAGCTCCTCTTGGGGTTAGACGGCCCCAGATCTCCAGGGTTTTAAAAAGAAATTTGTTTGTTTATATATATATATATAGGGGCCAGAATAGCTCAATTGGTACAGTGCCCGGACTTGTAATCTTGGTGATCCTGGGGTTGTGGATTCAAATCTCTGTCAAGCTGTTTTGGTACGGGGGGGATTTTTTACCTTGGTTCTGACTCTATTTCCCAAAGAGTCCTTCAAATGAGACTATAAAACTGAGGTTCCGTGTGTGAATGCACGCATCACATCTTGCACACACGTCAATTCTGTCACCAACTTTCGGAAGAGGCCAGTTTTGGCTGTTGGTATGGATGACACATAGCATGCACCCTGCGTGAGAAATTGAAAGAGTGAAGGAAGTAAGGAAATTGAGTGAACGATATTGGCTGGATGATACGGAGAAACAACTGAATGAAGTGCCAGCAGGCAGCACTTCCGTGGGCACTACCTAGTAGGCAGCCTGTTGCGTATACGAGTGTGTGGATTGTCAGCGCCTAGAAGCTTTGGCAAGGTGCTTTATGTATGCTATGTTATAATTATTATGATTATTATTGGTTTCTTTTCTTTTTTTCCAGTCAAAACTGAAATTTTGTAAATGTTATCCCTGCTAGAGTGTCTTCTTATGGAACACTGACCTTTCTTCTGAGGTTCATCTCCATCTGCTGATGCGGATGAGTTTCAGACACCATATATGTATGGTGTGCTGACACATTCATGCTGATATGTTTACGACACATTAAACACATAAATGTGCCCCCCACTCCCACCCAACCCCTCAACTGAACATCTCTGTGTGTGCGAGTGCATATGGGTGTGTGTGTACTTGTGTGTATGCTCACATGCACAAGTGTGAGTCAAACCCAGTTTTACTGTATAAACACAGAGAGACAGAGAGAGAGAGAAGGGGGCGGGGAGAGGGACGGGGGGGAGGGAGGGAGACAGACAGAGAGAGAGAGAGGGAGAATTTTCTTCCTGCTGAAGTCCTTGTGAGGTTCACCTGCACGCTAGTGGTGATGGTTTCAGACACCATAGAGCTCAATATCCAGAAGGAGCAGGTGTGCAGAAGGTGGTCGCCACGCTGAAGGGTCAAAAGGTCCTGGCCACTAAGCGACACACCTGGGTGTCCACGGCTGACAAGCCCATGATGGCTGATGATCCCGACCTGGAGCGCATGTTTGCCGGCAAAGACGGCGTGCACTTCCTCATGCTGGAGCCTCCCAAGACCCATGGCCAGCGCTCCACACCCGCCGTCGCTATGGTGGGGGCAAAGGTCAGTTCCTGAAATAGACCGGCGCTTCTAAGGGATGTATTCTGTGCGAGTACATTGAACTTGTACCAGTCTTTGAAACAAAAGGTCTGAAAACCTATGCATTTGGCTGTAATTTGCAAGTTTTATGAACGTTTGAAAATGTAGCTGACTTGTAAATTGTGTCAGCCAAAAAGAAAAAAGAAATCCTACCATAGCCATGTTTTTTAACCCTTTAACAATCAACATATTCTATGAATCAACAAACTTGATTACTTAGAGCCCCAAACAAACATTTAGAAAACTTAAACAATTTTTTTTTTTTTTTTTTGTAAAAAGATGTCCTGCTAGTCTAAATTACACTGTTGTTTTTTTTCTTTTAAATCAAAATACAGTAATGGATGTATATTGTTGTGTATGTGTCAGTTTCTATGATTTGATGTTTATAACTGATCACTGATCTGCATGGGAGCTTCTGTGCCGGAATGCCAGTTTTTTAATAATGGCTGGCACCCGGCGATGCCATTTAAAAAAAAATCTGATGAGCAACAAAAATTTTGAAAAGAAGGTTTTAACCCTCTTCAGTATGCACTTATCTGAGCTTAGGCACAACCGAAAACCATCGGCAAGATAGGTAACTCTGTAATTTGAACATGGTTACCCAATTAAAAAAATAATTTAAAAGAGAGGAAAGGAAAGAATGAAATGAAAATAATTTTTGAAATTCCTACGAATATATATGTTGCTATATCGTAAGTTTGAAGAATGTCACATGAGCCATTTACTCGGGGGAAAAAAATCTTCTTCTTCAGAAACTTCTTCCAAATCGTTGTTCATCGTACCTGGAACCTCATCCCAGTGGAAATCTAGGTCACTCTAAGCTTCATTACCCAGCACTTTCACTAAGTCTTATGCTGTAAATTTTTACAAATCACAGTATCTCCATCACTAAATCTCATTATAGAACGGCAGAAATCAAGGTTAGCCATGGTGAAAAACAGCATTTCGACTTCAAAACTTAAAAAATTCGTAACTCGAGAACCATGGCACGTATCGACTCGCAGTTTTTTGCAAACGGTAGAAAATGGCTACAGGAAGAAGGAAATCACGTTCTCGCGAGACTTGCTTTCTACGAGAAACATGGTGGTGCCCATTGTTGCCACGTGTTTTATTGGGCGCTGGCAGGTGCTCAGCGTTTTGGCTGTGTGATTTCCGGTTGGGCGCTAGCGGGCGCCCGCTTGTCAAGAGAGTTAAATCAGACAGCAGTTTCCATTACCAGTTTGAATTCCGATCCAAGTTTTCAGTGGGCTGGGAAGGAATGAAGTGCTCCACTTCCTTCAGCTCGACTCGACAGCACAGACATACGCACATGTGAAAGCTGATGCTTGACACATTAACCCTCTTCAGTATGCACTTATCTGAGCTTAGTTACACCGAAAACCGTCGGCAAGGTAAGTAACTCCGTAATTTGAACATGGTTACCCAATTAAAAAAATTAATTTAAAAGAGAGGAAAGGAAATAACGAAATGAAAATAATTTTAAAAATTCCTACGAATATATATGTTGCTATATCGTAAGTTTGAAGAATGTCAAATGAGCCATTTTACTCGGGGGGGAAAAAAAAATCTTCTTCAGAACTTTCTTCCGAATTGTTGTTCATCATACCTGGAACTTCATCCCAGTCGAAATCTAGGTCACTCTAAGCTTCATTACCCAGCACTTTCACTAAGTCTTATGCCGTAAATCCTACAAAAACACAGTATCTCCATCACTAAATCTCATTATAGAACAGCAGAAATCAAGGTTAGCCACGTGTTAAAAAAAAAAAAACGGCATTTCGACCCTCAAACTTTAAAAATTCATAACTCGAGAACCACGGCACGTATCGACTCGCGGTTTTTTTTTGCAAATGGAAGTAAATGGCTACAGGAAGAAGGAAGTCATGTTCTCGCGAGACTTCCTTTTCTACGAGAAACATGGCGGCGCCCATTGTTGCCACGTGTATTACCGGGCGCTGGTGGGGCGCTCAGCGTTTTGGCTGTGTGATTTCCGGCCGGGCGCTAGCGGGCGCTCCATTGTCAAGAGGGTTAACGTGACAGCAGAACAATTGTTACAGTGCTGTGTTTGGACAAAAGGCAATGTCTCAAGGCTAGAGGAGGTGGAGGCCTGTGGCTACAGAAGGTAGACATACCAGGGGTGGCTTTCTGTTCCATTTGTTTATAAAGTCTAATATGACCGCAAATTTTACAGTGGCTATATTCCTTTTCTGTGGCGATTTCAAATTGAATGCCAAGACTGCATCCATAGAGTAGCTGTATTGTGGCTACTTATACCAAGTATATCTGCAGCCATCAGCCACAAATACATTCGTAGAGTATCTCTAGTTTTCAGTGACTTCAAAGTCAGCAGTATTAACTCATAGGGGGCATTTAGAAGACAGTCTGTAATCCCTCTTTACTTCAGAATACTGTCTACAGCATATGGGAGATTAAAAGGAATAAAGATATGCGTACTTTAAATTTTGAACCAAAAAAAGGGGGGGAAAGTGATCTTTGATTTACTTCAGGAAATTGCATTTTAGTTGTGTTTTATGTATTTTTTTATGAACTTTTGGCTTTAATTTCAGGCCTGATTTTCCATTTTCCATTCAACGAGAGCCTTTTATTTGCCTTCTAAAATGTGTGTTTTTCTTTCGGCTTCAGGGGGCATTGCCCCCTGGACCCCCTAACAACAGCACTGCCCCTATACCCCCCCGGTACCAGGGCAGCCCCAGGATCCCTGCTTTTCAGGATTTTACAAATCGGGTGGGAGCACCCCATGTATTTACTTGATTCAAACAAATATGTAATCCAACTCTGTACTTGTTGATTATCTCACACGCTGCAGCAAAAAGAGGAAGTGAGTACAAACATACCTGTACAGTCTCTACGGTTTTTCATTGAATCATTGATATTGTATTCAGGCAAACCTGGGGAATTAAGTTGTCCGTGTAATCATGGTACAGAACAGTTCCATATCACCATATTGCTAGTCACACAGAGCAAGAGCTGAAAAACAATGTTTAAAACCTTTTGGGGAGTGTGAATTTAAAGCAGCAAGCAAATATCAGCCCATTTTCATCATAGCAGAGATCATGGAATGACATACCTTTACACCAAGAACTTCCCAAATAACTCATGTGGGAACAGAATGTACAGTTGTCCTGAAGGGGCCAAAACAGGGCGTATTGGTAGGGCATGTCAGTGGAGGATTAGGACAAAAAATGGTCATGAATAGATTAGACTACTGTTGCGTAAGTGTATGAGAGCATGGTGTAATTTCTCGTGAGACACTAAACAGAGCTGAACTAGCTGTGTGTGTGGGGTCAGAGGTGAGCCTGGTGGACGTGGAGGGCATCCTGGCCTTCCTGGCCCTGTTCAACCTGCGGCAGCTGAGCGAGGAGATCCAGAAGGAGGAGATCACAGAGATGTTTGAGCCCTGCACGTCGGGCCAGCTCTACATGCATGCCGTGGTGCCCTTCATCCAGCGCTACCTGCTGGCTCACTACCCCGACGTCCAGGACGCCCACCATCATGCCGGCATGGCTGACCGCCTCAAGCAGCTGCTCTTTGTCAAGGTAGGGGGCTGGGCTGGGCTGGGCTGGGCAGGCGGGCAGGGTCATAGGCCATCGTTGGGTCATCAAGTTACCTCCCTGTAGGTGAGGGTGGGAAAGGGTAGGCAAACAGCAATGCCCTCCTTAGTTATGCCATCAGTTGTTTCTCTGTGTGTGTGTGTGGTGTGTGTGTGTGTGTGTGTGTGCTTTATGTGGAGTGAGCAGGTTACCAAAAATGTAATTGTGAAGGTACTACACACATTTTGTCATTTTTGGAGCCATTGTGATCTCAAGTTGTTTAGGAGAGTGGTAACAAAAATGTCTGTGGCCATGAAGTGAATTATATCACAAATATCCTTTCGGTTCTCAGCTGTAAACAGCAGGTATAACTTTCACAGCATGCAGGGTGATGTGGAGAGTTGACCAGGCCGTTCAGTTCATACCTGAGTCAGGTAACGGCTCAAGTCTTGTCCTCAATCCCCTCATCCACAGCCTGCCCTCATCCAGTGGTTGTTGGAACTCTTACTGACAGTGGACTGATAGCATAGCTGATGGGGCATTTGGTTACGTGGTCTGGGTTAAACTGAAAAAGGATGCAGGTCTGTATGAGGGACTACACATCAGTCTGATGCACAACCCGCACGGTCAAGGAGAGGGGAGTATTGGGGGTGAGGGAGGACTGAAGCTCTGAAGTGCATCAGCTCATGTCACAACCCTGAAGATAGCACAGGAAAGTACAAATGGCATAGTGAACACTCAATAACATCATTAACTCTCAACAGGTTTTGAGATTTTTGCATGATGGATGTCTCTTTTTTTCGTAACATTCTGCGCATTATTTCTATAATAATAATATTTTTTTATGAAGAATATGTCTACTTCAGGTTCTTTTAGGCGATACATTGCTTCAGATAACAAAAATTTTGTTTTAGATACCATTTTTCTGGGAAGAAAACTGTCGATCACCAGTAAACGAAATTCAAGGGAAATAACTGAAGAGAGTTAAATCATGCATATTGAAGTAAACCATGAGTGCAGAATGAATAGCATCGTAAACCATGAAGAATCAATGAGTTGTATAGTAAACCATGGGTAAACAATGAATAGCATCGTAAACCATGATTAATCAATGATTTGTATAGTAAACCATGGGAAAACAATGAATATAGAGTAAAGCAAAAGTTAATAGGTAATAGCAGGAAAACCATGCATGAGCCCTGAAGAGCATGGTGAACCCTCAAGGACTTGAAGGGGATGGGGTTCTGTGGAGATATCCCGGGGGAAGTTGAATAGAGAAGGAGATATCCAGGATGGAGATGCGGGCATGCCAGGATAATGATAGGAGAGGAGGGGGAGAATGGGGGGTGGGGAAAGGGTGCAGGATTCC
>JADBJO010009343.1:37243-72243 GCA_016801955.1 Conus betulinus
CAAGCTATCTGTAGTCATACATACTGCAAAAAGAAGTATTTGGCATCAGCAAGCTATCTGTAGTCAATCATACTGCAAAGAGAAGTATTTGGCATCAGCAAGCTATTGTTAGTCAATCACTCTGCAGAAAGAAGTATTTGGCATCAGCAAGCTATCTTTAGTCCATTACACTGCAAAAAGAAGTATTTGGCATCAGCAAGCTATCTTTAGTAATTCACACTGAAAAAAGAAGTATTTGACATGAACAAGCTATCTTCAGTCAACACACTGCTAAAAGAAGTATTTTGCATCAGCAAGCTATCTTTAGTTACTCATACTGCAGAAAGCAGTATTTGGCTCCAACAAGCAGTCTTTTGTCAGTTTGAGAGCAAAAAGAAGCATTTGGCACCAGCATTCCATCTTTTGCTATTTGCATGACCACAGCTGACTGTCGCACCTTCTTTATGTCAGTCCCATCACACCTACACATGTAGTGGCAGTAACAGCCTGCTAGACAGCAAGAAAACTTGACACCGTATGTAAATGTGTTTATATGTTTTGCATAATTACCACATTTTTGGTATTTCATTGTGTCCCAAAGTCATTAACAGTACACTGTTGTTTTCAACCTCTTTAACCATGATTGGGATAAATTTGGGTAATTCATGAGTAATCAGAATAAAACGCTGATTCTCAGGAATTTACAGGGTTTAGCACCATCCGCCACTGGAAACACATTCTCTGTTCTCCCCTCCCAACCTTTTCCCTTTTTTTCTCTCCTATTCCCCAAATTTTTAGAGACTTGGTACATGTGGGAATGTGAATTTACACCTACCTCCTGAAAGTGAAGGGTTCACACTGGGGAAATCTGCCCCTGAATGCGGAGGTTATATTGTTTAGCACAGATGAAAAACAACCCGAAGATGCGCTAGAATTGATCATTCTAAAGGGGAAATGTTTCATTTATGAACGTAACGAAAACAAATCCTAACCTAAACATGTTTGTGAAGGAGATGGACAACAGAGAGGAAAAGGAGAAATGAATGTTCTTGACGGAGATGAATTATGCAAGCTGCCCAGTGTGAAATGGACTTCATATTTCAAACTAAATAGGGGGCTAATGCTTTTTATGTAAGTGCTATACATTTTCTTCCTTTTCTGTGTAAATGTCAACCTTGACCTTGGTGTTTTATTGGAACAGTGTGATCCTGAATTTTGTCCTTGGGGGGGGAAAAAAAAGTAATCTGAGACAAAAATAGTTAATCATATCAGGAACAACCCCCACTACTCCCTCAAGAGTAATTTGCAGAATGTACACCAGGTAAAGGCCAATGGATGCTCGCCTTGAAAGCTGAACGGGCCAGTGAGATGTAATATTACAACAGAATAGCAAACACACTATCGCAAACATTTGCATATCATGTACTGTCTGTCTAAAATCGTGTAAGTAAAGAAAATGAAATAAAGAAAAAATAAATGAAAAGAAAGAAGCATGTTCACCAAAAACACCTGCACACACACACACACTCTCTTTCTCTCTCTCTCTCTCTCTCTCTCTCTCTCTGATACACACACACACACACACACACACACACACACACAGAGGCTGTCTGGCACACACATGAAGGGGCATCCATTGACAAACAGATACACACAGAAGTACACACATAGATGAGGTTTGTGGCATCTGCACACATTCCTTCTGCTGTTGATCACTTGATGTCCAAGACATAGCCAACATGGATTCCAGCCTTCCTCAGGCATTAAGGTATAATGCAAGCCGTCACATTACACATTGGACACATTTCAGTTTTGCACAAGAAAACCAAATGTGCGTGTGTGTGTGAGTGAAAATCAGGGCAAATCCATTGTAGTCCAGTCTTTTAACCTCTTCCCTGTTTGCCCCGTGTCTATTACGGGGTCATTTTCACGATCTTGTACGCCCATAACTGTGTTGATTACAGGGTACTTATTACAAAAACATTTGATTATATATCATACTAATGACCAGAAAAATCAAATTATTATGATACCACATCATAGCACAGGGTATAGGAAAAAAAAATGCCAAAAATCTAAGAGACATCTCAATAAATGAATGAGTAGTGAACACATGAGTGAACCTAGTGCAATTTGGCCCTGGCACTCAGCAATACAGAAAAGCTCTTATACTGTGGCAGGGAATGGGTTAAGCACTGATGAAACTTGAATATGAAAATGGATTTCCTTGAATACATTCTTATCCTTTTCTAAGGGATGCGTAATTCTTTTTCTAATCAGTGATAATGAATATTCCTTAGATACATTATAATTCTTTTTGTAATCAGTGGCAGTGACATGATGATTTCTTTTGGTTCAACCCATCAGAACTGTTTTCTTTCTCTGTACTTCCAGGCAAGCGAAAGAGTGACCAGTTTAGATGTGGAAACGTCAGACAGTAAGAGACCAGCACCCAACGAGATCGCGTCAGGAGATGGAACCGTGACCTCTGAAGACCCGAGGAACATTGCTCCCCCACTGGAAAAGGATGATGGGGACACAAGGGGATGTGGTGATGGTGGAGGAAGGGGGACTGTCGGCAGCCCCAGACCAGCAACAGCAGCAGCAGCAGCAACAGCAGCAGCAGCAGCGACGTCCTGGAAACATCACCAGAAAGGGCTGGCCTCCTTTTAGACCCCGTCCCGACCAGCTGCGTAAGTCACACTCATGAATTGTGATTCCTGGTTCTTTGGAACAGGCTGGACTGGAGTTGCATTGTTTTACAGTTGTTGTTTATTTTGATTTTCAGATTTTGACATGATTTGAATTTTTTATTGAATTATCTACAGTTCTAGATTAACAGTCTTGTCACAGATTATCCACAGTTAGAAGTAATCATCAATCTTCTCATAGATCATCTACAGTGATAGGTTATCAACAGTCTGGTCATAGATCTAAAATTAGAGGGTATTGACAATTTTTGTCAGAGATTATCTACAGTTAGAGATAATCGTCAGTCTTCTCATAGATCATCTACAGTGATAGGTTATCAACAGTCTGGTCATAGATCTAAAATTAGAGGGTATTGACAATCTTGTCAGAGATTATCTACATTTAGAGATAATCGTCAGTCTTCTCATAGATTGTCTACAGTGATAGGTTATCAACAGTCTGGTCATAGATCTAAAATTAGAGGTTATTGACAATATTGTCAGAGATTATCTACAGTTAGAGATAATCATCTGTCTTCTCATAGATCGTCTAAAGTGATAGGTTATCAACAGTCAGGTCATAGATCTAAAATTAGAGGTTATTGACAATCTTGTCAGAGATTATCTACAGTAAGAGATAATCATCTGTCTTCTTATAGATTGTTTTACAGTGATAGGTTATCAACAGTCAGGTCATAGATCTAAAATTAGAGGTTATTGACAATCTTGACAAAGTTCAGCTGCTGTTAGAGATTATTGACAGTCATGTCAAAGTTTATCTACTGTTAGAGATTATCAGCAGTCTTGCCATAGGTCGTTTACATTTCAAGATCATCAACAGTCATGTCATAGATCATCTACAGTAATAAGTTATTGACCATCTGGTCATAGATGATTCAAAGTTATAAACTATCCAGTCTTGTCATGGGTCATAGAGGGAATGGTTACATGTCACTAACTTGTACATGTCACTGACTTGTGTGTGGTGTCAGTATGTAGATAAGGGAAGGATGATATGTCAGTGGTTTGTGGGCAGAATATAGATAGAGGGAAGTGTTATGTTTCATTGACTTGTCCTCTTGTCATTTTGTGTGCGTGTGTGTGTGTGTGTGAGAGAGAGAGAGAATGAGTCACAATACATGTTGACCTCTGACCTCTCTTCATGTTTGGTGACTGCCCTCTGTGGTGTTTGGTGATTTGTTCCCATTGGCTGAATACTGGCGAAATAAGAGAATTTATCACCCAAGGTACTTTGCTACTGTGTTGCTATAGGGATGATTTTTGTTCATTCATAATCTTGATGAAAGGCTTGTATAGAACAAGGGTTCATTGTGGTTTTGTGATGTGCGGTCGATGTGATTGTGATGTCAAGCCTGGCTTTTCTGTCAGCTCCGATCTGTGTTTGTTGACGTTGCAGAGCTGCCAGTGTGGACACAACTGGCCAGTGAGACAGAGTACGAAGAGCTGGGGCGTGGTGGGGACCTCCGCATTCCAACCGTGGCCAAACTGACAGAGTCGTCGAACCGTGTGGAAGTGGGGCGATGGGGAGAGCACGTGGTCTACGACTACCTGCTGCAGCAGAAAGACTTGTATTCGGACATCTATGATGTCATCTGGACCAACGAGGCGGAGGAGTCTGGCAAACCCTATGACTTTGAGGTTGTGTGCGCCACAGAGGACGAGGCCTACACCATCTACGTTGAGGTGAAGGCCACCCAGTCCAGTCAGAAAGAGGTGTTTGAGATTTCGGCCAATGAGGTAAAGTTTGCTTCTGAGCACGGAGAGCGTTATCACATCTACCGCATCTTCAGTGCGGGGGGGTGACGGAGCAAGTGCGACTGGTGCGGCTGACCAACGTGTCCCACAAAATGGACAACAAGGAGGTGCGCCTGCTGATGGTCATCTAGAGGTAGAGGACACACCCTCTGACTCATTCTTAGCAGCCTTTTTTTTTTTTTTTTTTAATTTTTTTTTTTTTTAAGGACATGGACATGGTTCCACCTATTGTCATCTTCATTTGTACTTTTCTTAATTAACTCTTAAAGTATTGTTGAGGAGAGACCTTTTTTCTTTTCTTCTGTTTGTTTTGTTTGTTTCTTTGCTATTTTAGGAATATGAGGATTCCATATCGCTGTCGGTTGTGCTTTGTTGCATTGAATGCCGTTGTCTGGATTCGGATCATTGCACCTTTACTCGGGATTATTCTCTTGTATGTTGCCAACAGTACGTGCTCCTTGATTGCCTTGTAGGTATTAGTTGTCACCTTGTTAGGGGAGATCAGTCATAGCTCACAGTGTGGGGTTAGACTTGTCCTCACTGGCAAACCAGTCATTGGAAGCAGCAAAGTGTTGGCGGATTTCAGCGGATGGTTGTGTCACAAGACCTAGATTTCGATCAACTTCCGCTGTCAATTTTTGGAATGAGGATGGAGATGAAATGTTGTGTAGAAAACTTTCTCAGGTGTACACTCTTTGTTATTGTGATACCTTGAAATCTGTCCACTTACTCGGTTAAAGAGAAAGAAAAATTCTGGGTTGCCAGAATGTTTGCCGTGTTGGAAGGTCTGACTTGGCTGTGTCGTGGATTCTGTTCGAGATTTAACATTTCTTACAGTATTGGATATGTTTGTTTGGTTGTTTGTTTTTCATCTGAATCAGCAAACGGAGACTGCTGTATTCATCATCTCATACAACCAGTCAGTTAGTAATTGCAATACAGCAGCGTGAGTAATTGTGCAACTAGTGTTGAAGACAGGTGCTGAGGCATGTGGTCGGTTTGATGTTTGATGTTGTGGTGTCTTATTAGATGTTGTACGGATCTCTCCTTGTTCCCTTCAGTGTGTCACTGTGGGTGTACTTGATGGGGGTGGGGAGAGGTGGGGCAGGGTGGAGAGGAAGAGGGAGGTCCTAATCAGTTGACAGCAGTATGATGAGGGTGTCTGACAGCAATATGGTGAGGATATCTGACAGCAGTATGGTGAGGATGTCTGACAGCAGTATGATGAGGGTGTCTGACAGCAATATGGTGAGGATGTCTGACAGCAGTGTGATGAGGATATCTGACAGCAGTATGGTGAGGATGTCTGACAGCAGTATGGTGAGGATATCTGACAGCAGTATGGTGAGGATATCTGACAGCAGTGTGATGAGGATATCTGACAGCAGTATGGTGAGGATGTCTGACAGCAGTATGGTGAGGATATCTGACAGCAGTATGGTGAGGATGTCTGACAGCAGTGTGATGAGGATATCTGACAGCAGTGTGATGAGGATGTCTGACAGCAGTGTGATGAGGATATTTGACAGCAGTGTGATGAGGATGTCTGACAGCAGTGTGATGAGGATGTCTGACAGCAGTGTGATGAGGATATCTGACAGCAGTATGGTGAGGATATCTGACAGCAGTATGGTGAGGATGTCTGACAGCAGTGTGATGAGGATATCTGACAGCAGTGTGATGAGGATATCTGACAGCAGTATGTTGAGGATATCTGACAGCAGTATGTTGAGGATGTCTGACAGCAGTATGTTGAGGATGTCTGACAGCAGTGTGATGAGGATATCTGACAGCAGTATGGTGAGGATATCTGACAGCAGTATGTTGAGGATGTCTGACAGCAGTGTGATGAGGATGTCTTGACAGCAGTGTGATGAGGATATCTGACAGCAGTGTGATGAGGATATCTGACAGCAGTATGGTGAGGATGTCTGACAGCAGTGTGATGAGGATGTCTGACAGCAGTGTGATGAGGATATCTGACAGCAGTATGGTAGGATGTCTGACAGCAGTGTGATGAGGATGTCTGACAGCAGTGTGATGAGGGTGTCTGACAGCAGTATGGTGAGGATGTCTGACAGCATTGTGATGAGGGTGTCTGACAGCAGTATGGTGAGGGTATCTGACAGCAGTATGGTGAGGATGTCTGACACAGCAGTATGATGAGGATGTCTGACAGCAGTATGATGAGGATGTCTGACAGCGGTATGACAGTATCTGACAGCAGTGTGATGACAGTGTCTGACAGCAGTGTGGCGAGGGTATCTGACAGAAGCACGATGAGGTCTGATAGCAGTATGGTGAAGATATCTGACAGCAGTATGGTGAGGGTATCTGACAGCAGTATGGTGAGGGTGTCTGACAGCAGTATGGTGAGGATGTCTGACACAGTAGTATGATGAGGATGTCTGACAGCAGTATGATGAGGATGTCTGACAGCGGTATGACAGTATCTGACAGCAGTGTGATGACAGTGTCTGACAGCAGTGTGGCGAGGGTATCTGACAGAAGCACGATGAGGTCTGATAGCAGTATGGTGAAGATATCTGACAGCAGTATGGTGAGGGTATCTGACAGCAGTATGGTGAGGGTGTCTGACAGCAGTATGGTGAGGATGTCTGACACAGCAGTATGATGAGGATGTCTGACAGCAGTATGATGAGGATGTCTGACAGCGGTATGACAGTATCTGACAGCAGTGTGATGACAGTGTCTGACAGCAGTGTGGCGAGGGTATCTGACAGAAGCACGATGAGGTCTGATAGCAGTATGGTGAAGATATCTGACAGCAGTATGGTGAGGGTGTCTGACGGCAGTATGGTGAGGGTGTCTGACAGTAGTATGATAGTGTCTGACAGCAGTATGGTGAGGGTGTCTGACAGTAGTATGATAGTGTCTGACAGCAGTATGGTGAGGGTGTGTGACAATAGTATGATACTAGTGTCTGACAGCAGTATGAGGAGGAGGAGAAAGTCTGACTGCGCAGTGCTGGATGAGATGAGGTGTGACAGCAGCAGTATGTTGAGGGAGCAGTGTAATGATGTCTGCAGAGTACACACAGCTGTGTGGAGCTGGACGTGGATCAGCATGCCATGCTATTTTTCTACTGGTGTACTACTTAATGAAGCGTGTTGCCTTGGCTCCTTGGTGGGCCCCTCAGGGCCCCCAGCACAGGCAGCAGCAGCTGGATCAGCAGTATCTGTGGGCCCTTGCCCAGCCAGCTGAGCAGGCAGCACTGGCGTCATCAGGAGACACCTGGGCTTATCACAGCCAACGCCAAAGGCAGCACCTGAGTTGGCTTTCAGTTCTTATTTTTTTTATTTTTTTGTTTTTTTTTTATAGATACGTCCAGCTGTGTTCTAAAGAGAAGAGGAATTTGTGTGTATGGGGGTTTAGATACATCAGCTGTGTTCTCGAGAGAAAAGGAATTTGTGTGTGTTTGAGGGGGGGGGGGGGGGGCTGTGTGCTGTGTGTGTGTGTGTGTGTGTGTGTGTGTGTGTGCATGCATGTGTGTGTGTGTTTGAGTGAGTGTTTGTGTGTATCATGTGTGTGTGTGTGTTGCAAGTTGTTTGTGTGTGTGTTGGCATGTTGTGTGTGTGTCTTGTATGTGTTTGGCGGGGAGGGGGGGGGGGGGGGGGGGGTTGGCATGTTGTGTGTGTAAGACAGTTCAACAAAAAGGTGTGGTTGTGTTGGCCTATCTGAGCCAGCAGCACGGGCAGCTCCTGGGTTGGCAGTGTCTCTGTGGGGATCACTGTATCATGAGAGATGCCTGGCTTTCAGTTCCCTTTTTGTTTTTTTTGTTGTTATTAACACATGCAGCTATGTTCTTGTCAGAAGAGGTGTGTGTGTTGTGTGCGTGTGTGTGTGTATGCATGCGTGTGTGTGTTGTTGCATGTGTGTGTATAAGATAGTTTAACAAAGGATGTGTGGTTGTAAGCTGCAAAAAAAACAGGCAGAGTGTGCTTTCCAAACCACAGTTCAAAACGAACGCTCAGTGTGGAGCGTAACGTAACACTTATTTGATACACAAACAGACCAGTGAATGTTTGACAGATTTCTTCCATCTATTATGAAGAAGTCGTGTTAGCCAGAAGCTGATTTGTGTGTTTTTGTATTGTGCATCAACTGAGCGATACCTTGCTCCCTGTGTTGCTGCATGTGTAGTGTGACTGGTTTTCAGACAGGCTGCTGTCTATGTCAGTCTTCAGTGTGTGTAAGAGGCTGGGTGAACTAAATGTGCAGCATTGTTTTTGTTCTGTAGTGAGGCATTGTGTGTTTGGTAGTCATGTAATTATGAAAAGAATTTTTCAACGTAGATCAAAGTGCTTTAGGGTCTGAACATAGTCTGAAAGTCCATCTTTTTTCTTTTTTTTTTTTTTTTTTTTTTTCTTTTCTTTTAAACATTTGGAACAATGATATACAGTTTTCAGGTTTCATGTTTTCGCTGTTCTTACTGTGTTATGAAAACATGCTCATTGATTTGAACATAACATCTGACATGAACATCACATCAAATTTTTTTTTTTCTTTGTTGTTGGTCTTTTGGTTTGCTGTTTAAATGCACATGTCATTGACATATACATGCATATGCAAACACACACACACACACACACACACACACACACACACACACACACACACACACAATGAGTGCAGTCAATTTAAATTTTTTTTTTAATTCAATAATACTTTATTAATCCGCATGAAGTTCTTTTATGACGTCACAAGTTCATTATAAAACACTACATGATGTAAAACTTATATATTTAAACAAATCATAAACTTAGAACAAATCATATATTGAAACAAGTCCAATGAAATTTCCACCAAACTATTCACTTTTCCATACAAATCCCAAACATGTGAACATATGAAAAAAAAACTGTGCACACACGCACACACATACACACACACACACACACACACACACACACACACACACACACACACTCAAACGCACACACATAAATGCACATCATTAAGACAATTGATCACCTAAGTAAAAGCATGAATTTCACTTAAAATTGATCACTCTGACAAGACAGAATTTGCAATCACAGTACATTGCACACAATAAGATTGTGGTGATGACACCAGTGAGACTCCAAACTCTACGGGAGTCATGGACAGTCAGTGGATTTGTATGTAGGGCAGCAGAGTCACTTCATGTTGTGGTGGTGACACCAGCGAGACTCCAAACTCTATGGGAGTCATGGAAGGTCACAGGATCTGTATGTAGGGCAGCAGTGCTGATGCCTGTCATAGTGATGACACTGGCGGTGCTCCATACTATAGGAGTCATGGCAGGTCACAGGATCTATATGTAGGGCAGCAGTATCACTGCCTGTTGTGGTGCGGCGAGACTCCACACAGAAAGGGAGCTGTGGTAGGTGACAGGATCTGATCTGTTTGTAGGGCAGCAGTGTTACTGCCTGTCGCACTGATAACATCATTATCTTCCACTGGATGGCTGCCATTTCCTGACAGGAAAGATAATCTTCAACCTTACTGAAACCCCCACAGCCAACCATCTTCCCTCCTCCAACCCCCCCCCCCCTCCCCGTCGCACCCCCCTCCTCTCCCTACTCATCTTCACTGAACGAGGACACTGGCTGCTACTCTTGCCCCACACCCACTGACACTTCCTGCAGTTTATAATGTCAAAGCTATCGACATAATGGTGGTGGATATGGTATGGAAGACCTCACCAGTAACCTTACGTCACCACCACCTGATCATATCCTAACCTTCCCCTCTCTGTCCTCCACTCTCCTCAGTTTATAATGTCAGAACAATATGCAGCACATCCTATGAAAGAAGAGGAGAAGGTTGAGTTCAGAGGGAATGTGGGTGAAAGTGGGTGACAGTCGTGCAGTCTTTGAGAGCAATGATGGGTTGCTACATTTTTTATGTACATACACATTCACACACGCACATGCACACACCTTTCCATCCACCCACATGCACACATGTAAACACACTTGCATGCGCGCACGCGCACACACACACACACACACACACACACTTGCATGCACGCGCGCGCGCACACACACACACACACACACACACACACACACACACACACAGAGGAATCGAAACCTTCTCAAATTTCAATTGTTACAGTTCAGCTAACCACACAGAGCCTTTTCCAAGATACTTAACTCGTACAAGAAAAACATCACATCACAAAGGTCATACCATTAAAACCACACACACAACACACACACACACACACACACACACACACACACACACACACACACACACACACACTAAACTAACACATAACACACACACACACACATACTGAGAAAGACCCAAACAACACAAGTGATCATGACATGGTAGCATAACTGTTGTCATCCTAAAGCATATAAGATTAGGCTGTGCTGAGAATGCCAGGCAATCCTTCAAGTTTTTCAATCCCTCGTGAAATTAAAAAAAAAAAAAAAAAAAAAAAAGGAAAATGAAAAAGACAGGAGAATGGTCCACAAAGGTTGGATTACAGAAGACAACAGTAAAGAAAGACAAAAATAGATTGGGTTGAAAGCAAAATAGCGGAGTCAAAGAGAGAGACAGAACGTTGGAAGTTACTTGCACAGAACTTTTCATTAGGCAGGAGAGAGAGAGCGACTGGTTCTGAAGTAGCCTCTGAGGACAGAAGTCCTGTCAAAAATGTGTGATATGAAATAAGACGTTTGGTTAGCGTCTGTAGACCTGTAAATGGTGTCATCATATCTTCCACATTGAGATGTGGTTTGACACATCACATAACCCAAACATATTTTCCATTGTTCTAGTGTTTCATTTGTGTGTGTGTGTGTACAGCAGATGTGTGTGTAAATGACCATTCTGTGAAGTCGTCCACAATGTCCTACAGGTGGATAAACAGTATTCCCTTTGTTCTCCCTTTTTTTTGTTATTGCATTCAAAGATCAGCAGTAGTTTCTTGTTCTCTGTTCCATTGGTTTACATCTAGGTCGAACTTTATAATCTGTGTAGATGTATGTTGTGTTACTGTTAATTTGATACATTTCTGTGGCCAATTTTTATACAGTTAATTTGGTAGTTTTCTTTTGTACGGTCAACACCATCTGCCCTCCAGTTGCAAGTTTATGTTTGCAAGAGACAGATTTAGTCATGTGTTATGAAAGAATGAGTGTGAGACTGAGAGAGAGAGAGAGTGTGTGTGTGTGTGTGTGTGTGTGTGTGCGCGTGCGTGCGCGTGTGTGCATACATGAGTGTGTGTGTGCTCTTGTATTAGTGACTCGTTTGTGTTGGAGAGGAGACTTTGAAATAGTCAATCATGAATGACCAAATAAAAAGAATATGTGTGGAGGCTGAACTGCTTTGGACAGAAAGACGGTTTGAAAGAGAATGTGAATGTGACCAGGATAGTGGAAAAACCATGTGGGACAGTAAAATAAATCATGCTGTCTTTTTCATACAGACAGTACACACTATCAACATTTGACATAAAAGAGTAGAAAATTGCTGTACTCAAAGTATATATATATATTGCAGTCAAATAACAATTTATTGCATTCAGACCATAGTTTATTGTGGTCAAATATTCATTGCATTCAGACCCAATATCCATTGCATTCAGACCATCGTCTATTGCACTCGGATAAACTGTACTGCACTCAAACCATGGTTTATTTAATTCATTCCATTATTTATTGCAGTCAAACAATGGCTTATTGCTGTTGAAATATGGTTCATTGCAGTCACAGCCACAGTGTCTTGCAGTCTCTTCATAAGTTGCTGCAGTCTAATCACAATTCATTGCAGTCAGACCGTGATTCATGACAGTCTTTAAGGCAATGCCGCCTGACCATGGTATAGTGCAGTCTGACTATAGTGTAGTGCAGTCTGACCATAATGTAATGCAGTCTGACCTTAGTGTCGTGCAGTCTGACAATAGTTGGAGCAGTCTGACCATAGCGTAGTTTAGTCTGGCCATAGTGTAGTTTAGTCTGACCATAGTGTAGTGCTGACCATAGCGTAGTGTAGTGCTGTCTGACCTTAGTGTAGTTTAGTCTGACCATAGAGTAGTTTAGTCTGACCATAGTGTGGTGCTGTCTGACCATAGTGTAGTGCTGTCTGACCACAGTGTAGTGCAGTCTGACCATAGTGTAGTGCTGTCTGACCGCAGTGTTGTGCAGTCTGACCATAGTGTAGTGCTGTCTGACTGCAGTGTAGTGCAGTCTGACCATAGTGTAGTGCTGTCTGACCGCAGTGTAGTGCAGTCTGACCATAGTGTAGTGCTGTCTGACCGCAGTGTAGTGCAGTCTGGCCATAGTGTGGTGCTGTCTGACCATAGTGTAGTGCTGTCTGACCATAGTGTAGTGCTGTCTGACCGCAGTGTAGTGCAGTCTGACCATAGTGTAGTGCTGTCTGACCATAGTGTGGTGCTGTCTGACCATAGTGTAGTGCTGTTTGACCATAGTGAAGTGCAGTCTGACCATAGTGAAGTGCAGTCTGACCGTTATGTAATGCAGTCTGACCATAGTGTAGTCTGTCCATATCATCAGGACAGCTCAGAGGGACTATCATTGAATGAACGTAGCTCATGTCAGTCATCAGTAAAGATGGTTCACAGGGACCGGACATATTTCATGGTGAAGTGTTCAGTACGGACAGTTCACACAGACTGTTAAGAAATGGATGTAGTTCATGTCAGTCTCTGGTAGAAACTGTACACAGGGACTGGCGTTTGGTTGATGTAGGTCATGACAAAGTCTTCAATAGGGACAGTTCCGTTGGGACTGTTGTTGGATGGGCGTAGTTAATGTCGGTGTTCAGCAGGGACAGTTCCCAGAGACTGTTGTTGGAGGGACGTAATCTTCGAGGTAATTCACACGGACTTTTCTCTTTCTTTCTGCGTACGCAGGCTGATACTCCTGCGGACACTGCCTGTACAGACAGGCAGTGGAGTTTTGCGTGTATATGACGGTTTTTCATCCTGCCATTAAGGCAGCCATACTCCATCTTCGGGGAAGGTGCATGCTATGTGTAACATGTCGTCCATACCAATGGCCAAACTGGCCTTCTCTTCCGAAAGTTGGTGATGGGATTTTACATGTATGCAAGATGTGCATGCGTTCACACACGGAACCTCGGTTTATAGTATCATTTGAAGGACTGTATGGGGAATGGAGTCAGAACCAATCTTAACTCCGAGGAGAAAATCCCCCTGTATCGAAATTCGAACCCGCAACCCCAGGATCACGAGTCCGGCGCTCTACCAACTGAGCTATTCCGGCCCGTATTTACATGGACAATATTAGATGGATGTCAGTCGTGACGCAGTCTTCATTTGGGAACTGTCGCTGAATGAACGTAGTTTGTCCATCTTCAGTAGGGACAGTTCAGAGGGACTGTTTACTGGATGGACGTAGTTCATGTCAGTCCTGGCCAGAACACTTCACAGGGATTGCCGTTGGAGGCGGGTAGTTCATAACAGTCTTCAGTTGGGACAGTGCACAGGAACTGCCATTGGACAGAACGTTTTGCTCACTAGGCACAGTTGTCGCTGTTGTTGTCGTACCCTGGCTAAAAGACTCCAGGGATCATCCGAACAACCAAAGTACTTGAACACCATGGTACAAATGCATCAGCTGGGGATGAAAAAACATTACGTGTGTGACCGTTTTTGATTACCCCACCACGTGGGCAGCCACACGCCGACTTCGAGGGATTTTGGAGACTGAGAATGTTAAGCTAGTAGCTTGTCACAAATGAAGATAATCCCCGCATAACTATGCTGAGCATAACAGCATTTTGATGTAGCCTTGGTGTTCCAGCCTATGTCAATTGGTCTGACACAGCCTTAAGCCAAGGCGTGCTAGGCACAGTTCACAGGGGCCGATGTTGAATGGACGTGTTTTATGTCAAGTTTTCAGTTGGGACAGCTCATAAGGACTGCCATGGGATGGACGTCGTGTATGTCAGTCTCCAGTAGAGACATTTCGCCGTGACTGTTGTTGAATGAACGAAGTTTAAGTCAGTTTTCACTAGGGACTGTTCACAGTGACTGTTGCTGAATTGATGTATTTCATGTCAAGTTTTCAGTTGGGACAGTTCACAGATATATCACTGGATGGACATGGTTTGTGTTGGTCTTTAGTAGGGACAGTTCATAAGGACCGTTGCTGGTTGGACATGGTTTGTGTCAGTCTTTAGTAGGACAGTTCATAAGGACTGTCGCTGGAGAGACATGGTTTGTGTCAGTCTTTAGCAGGACAGTTCATAAGGACTGTCCTTGGATGGACATGGTTTGTGTCAGTCTTTAGCAGGACAGTTCATAAGGACTGTCGCTGGAGAGACATGGTTTGTGTCGGTCTTTAGCAGGACAGTTCATAAGGACTGTCGCTGGGAGAGACATGGTTTGTGTCGGTCTTTAGTAGGACAGTTCATAATGACTCACTGGTTGGACATGGTTTGTGTCGGTCTTTAGTAGGACATTTCATTAGGGCCATCGTTGGATGGAATTTTCTTTAGGAACAGGTCACAGCGACTGCTGTTGAATGGACGTATTTTGTGTCAGTCTTCAGTGGGGCAGTTCACAGGGGCTGTCCGTGGATGGATGGGCATGGTGGTGGTGTCTCTCCAAAGTGGGACGCTGACTCGTCCTAATTCACAACTAAGTAATTACTGCAGTCTGTAGGATGCCAAGTACATGGTTTCCTCTGGACGTTGAGAACAAGCACCACATAAGTACCAGTAGTAGGGCTGTGTCTCTTTCCAGCTGTTCCACCAGAATCTTCATCTATGTCTCTTCGACAATTTTTAACGGCAATCCCTCCCTCCCACCACCCCCCACCCTCAGCATAATACCTACTCCACTTTTGATCCTAATTTCTAGACATGAAAGTTGACTGAAAAGGTACAAAGTAGAAAAAGAAAACTCACGGAGAGTGTGGCAGCAGAGAGTCCTCAGAAGAGAAGCCCCCTTCAAGCAAGTGTTTCGGCCCTTATCTCCTGACACTCTCTAGGGGGATTGGGCCACACCCGGTTCATGACTCCGGATGTCCCTCTGCTGCCCCTTTTTTTTTTCCCATCTTGGGACGAGCCACGGCTGGGATTCGAACCCGTGCCGCTCTGGACATGCTCATTTCCACTTAATGACTCGCGCACTAACCACTGAGCCACTGGGACACCTGATATTTGTAGAAAGTTAAGCCTTATGAAGTTCACTTTTGTTCCTCCTTGACCATATCCAGCTTGAACACCTCTCTCTGCTGCTTCTGCCATTGCTTTCAGGGCTCTGGTTTTTTTTTTTCCCTCCCTGCAACTGAGAGCTGTTTCATGAGGCTACGAACAAGGTACTCTGTTCAAAATGCAGAACTCCAATGATTCCCATTGCTGCCAGGGGATTTGAAATTCATACTTTAGGTTATTCTCTTCACACATATTCTCTTCCGCCCCAGCTTTTGTGTGAAAATAATTGTATGACTGAGAATATTTAGTTTTAAGGACCTTATCTGTAGTATTAGACTTGGACCTGAAGTACCCATAGCTCACGTTACATTTCAGGTCTTGGAGTTTACCTATGACCTTATCTTCGCATCAGGTGGCATTAATAAACAGGTCTATAGTCCCATTTCTTTCATTCAATCTGTCTGCTTTGAATTAGCTAGTACGTATCTTTGGGGGCATTTGAGAGAAAAAATGGGGAATGAACATCAAACATGATCAAATTATCAGAATAATCTAATCGTATCTCTCTGTCAACAGTCAATTCCTTTTTCAAAACCTTGGTACTTCAACACTTTCTTGGTTTCCATACAGTACTATCGCAGAATATTGTCTTTGCATCAAAACAAAAATCGAACAATCGATTTCCAGTTGCTAAGTTTGTGACACATGATAAGGTAATGTTGCTTACAGCCCAGCCGACCGCAAAGGGCCATATCGGGGCTGTGTGACACATGGGTGGACGGTGTTAACTTCAAGATAAAGCGTAAGAAAGAAAATGTAGGTTCAGTTGCCATGGCCGTGTAAATAAAGATGGTGTTCACTTTCACTTTCTTACCACAGTTTAGCAGAACATCCTCTTTCTTCAAGGCTGGCTGTCATAGTCTGCGGCCACTCATTCACTGACTGACGTGCCTATCTTCCAGGCAAAGCAGTTGCTGGGAAATGCTTGTCATCATACATGGTCAGTGAGATGTCATACAAGTGCAGGTTTCATGCTGTCACATAAACTGTCGTAAACTTTCCCTCTACTACCTTTCAACATCCTTTCCATGCATACGCTGACACACACTCATACAAGCACGCATATGCGCAAACGCATGCGTGCATGCACACACACACACACGCTTGCACACACACACACAATGTTATATGCCATGCCTGTTAGACACCATACAAGTGGATGTTCTGCCTATTACCCTTACAACGCCCTTTTTCCTGCACACACACACACACACACACACACACACACACCCCACCCTCCTCACACACACACACACACACACACACGCGCACGCGCACGCACACACACACACACACACACACACACACACACACACACACACACATCACGATTCCTCCAGAAACATCACTTTGGACTCTATCTTGCGCAAGTTTGACAACAAGCCAGACCGTTACTCAAGCCCTGTGTCTCTGCCCGTTAATTCAGAATCCAGTGCTGACCCTGGTTTCTAGACATAGAGATGGGCATAAACAAATTGTTTTGTTTAGAACACAGAACTCGGTTGTTAACATAGCTGCCAGTGAAGGATTTTATGTTTATGGTTTAACGCTGTCTTTTTCATACTAATTCTGCTCCTCTACTGCTTCCCTGAAAAAAAAAAAAAAAAATATATATATATATATATATAGTGTAGGCCTAATCGAGAATACGTAGCGTTTTGGCCTAATCTGTAGATCTGGACTTGAACCTACACTACCCTCATGACACTTGGCATTTCAGACCTTGGAGGTCACTCGCGACTCCATCTTTGCACCTGTTGACGTTCATGGCACAGTCTCAATCCTTTCATATCAAGATGCCTGCACGGAAGTGCCTAGCATGTGTCTCGGTGGCATATGAAAGGAGAGAAGATACATCAACCCTCAGACACAATGAAAATTCACAGAACAATCAGATGCAGGTGGAAGACCTTTGCACAAAAGATGATATTTTGATATACGCTGACGGTTCTCACCAAACGTAAATCAGGCTGGGGATACATAGTAAAGCAAAATGGCCGAAGTATCCAGGAAGACAATGGTGCGCACAGTTTAACAGCTTCAAGTGTAACAATGGAAGTAGAATGTCGCATTTGCCGCTCTTGCACACACGCATTCATGACAGTATTTACTCCATACGCATACGTAATCCCTCCAGTCAACCAAAAGGCGCACTACAGAATGTTTTTTTTCTTCTCCCCCTCTGCTCTGGGGAAAACACTTTACTAAATTAATTGAACAATTCCGACAATGTTCATCACACTCCAGTAGTTATCAAACAAATTCTATACATGTTCTCTCTCTCTCTCTCTCTCTCTCTCTCTCTCTCTCTCTCTCTCTCTCTCTCTCTCTCTCATGCTGAGATAAATCAAGTTACGGATTGATATGAATAAAGTCTTGCTAGATTCCTCCTTGCCGAGAGAAAGAATACACACATCCTCCGAGAATCCTTGCCGGAGAAAGAATACACACATCCTCCGAGAATATAAAGTCATGGCCTTTTACACAACATTGCCCAAGATCCAGACCAGGAGAATAAACAATTCATACCATCATGATGGCCTGTCCGCATCAGAAAAAGCACTCGCCCCATACCGTCATGATGCCCTGCCCTGCCCGGGGTCTTCAATTGCTGGGGCTGAACTATCTGTGTGTTTCCCCACACCATGGCCATCGTTAAACACCCGTCTCAGCACTTAGGAAAACGATGCCGTCGCAGCATCAGAGGAGGAATAGCTGACGGGGGGTGAAGAAGGGTGAAGGGTGAAGCGCTGGTAATGACTGGTCAGCGGTAAGGACCCCTTGACCAACGTCCTGACGGGCTCGAGTCTCTAGGCCATCTCCTGGGCTAAAACTAATTCTTTCCTCCCTCCCTCCTCCTAGTGAGTGCAAACTCAATGTTCAAAACACATGACCAGCACCTTACCAGCCCTTACTAAACTATCTCTCAATGGTACTTTCACCCAAAGAGCAACCCTTGTCTATTTTACTGAGTGATCCTCACAATTATTGGGGACACCCGCTACACTAGTCAAGCCACATGAATATTCTTCCTTTTTAGTTGTGACATGGGGGAAATGATTCATATCACTAGACTAAATGTGATGGAGCGTCACATGCCTTGATGTGAGGCTACGTCACATGACATAGAAGCAGTGACACAAACACTCCACTGGCTTTCGTCCACAAGCCAGGCTCAAACTCAACAAGCCATGATACTGACTGACTCCATGAACCTATTCAGAAGGTGAAAAAAGGACGGGAAGCCCTGCTTAGAATTAACTAATGCACAGCCTTCCATTGGGGAGACCCACATGGATGAAGGCCTACTGCCCTGGACATGCTGGAGTTAAAGGAAACGAGAGAGCAGGCACACTGGCTGGCAAGGCAACGATAAGAACTGGATTACAGCTTGGCCGATCTGACGTGATGAGAAATCTGAAGAATCACTTAAGCAAACAAGAGCAATGCCACCATACCATAGATCATCTTTCAGATCTGAACATCAGACTTAATGGAAGAGCAAGAAACATCACTAATCAAACAAACATTGGGATCATCTCAAGGCCAACACTGCAAAGACTCCTAGAGATTGGGACAAACTCACGCTGGCCCTTCCCCAAACAGACACAAATGATCAAACACATGTCAACTGAGATAAGTTCCCCGAAGATGGAGTATGGCTGCCTTAATGGCAGGATAAAAAACGGCCATTCACACAGAACTCCACTCCCTTTGTTGGGTAGATGGGATTAATCCTTGCCTACAGGGAGTGTCCGCAAGAGTATCAGCCTGCATACACACACACACACACACGAAAAAAAAAAAGAGATAAGATTTTGAATCTCTCAGGGCTCCCAACGCAGATTATAGACGTGTGTGTGCGCTGGTGTGAGTTCATCAGTGGGGTGATGCCAGCGTGTTAATTAGAGAGTCAACGGACGTGAGTGTGCAAGCCTTGGTGTATGAGTGTGTGTGTGTGTGTGAGAGAGAGTGAGTGAGTGAGTGAATGAGTGTGTGTGTGTGTGTGTGTGTGTGTGTGTGTGTGTGTGTGTGTGTGTGTGTGTGTGTGTGTGTGCGAGGGGGAGAAATTGTTCTTATTGTTATGTGCGTGTGTGTGCGCGCGCGCGCACACACACACATGTGCGTGTACACGTATATGTTGCATTTGATGGTCTTGTTCTTCTTCTTGATCCTAATTCATCTTCTGAACATTCACGCATGCAGTCACTACACACACACACACACACACACACACACACACACACACACACACACACACACACACACACATACGCACACACACACATACGTGTGCGCACACACACACACACACACACACACACACACACACACACACACACACACACACACACACACACACACACACACACATACGCACACACACACATACGTGCGCACGCGCATGCGCACACACGCACACGCGCGCGCGCGCACACACACACAAACGTGTGCTCATATGTGCGCTCGCTCCTCTGCACACACATATGCACATGCGTGCATGTGCATGTCCACACCCATACGTGTGCGCACACACACGCATGCACATGAACGCACAAATGCATATACACACGCACATGCGTACACACCCACACACACACACACACACACACACACACACACACATATATATATATACACATATATGTACACATACATGTGCAGATACGTGTGCATGCTCACACAAACCCACAAATTACACACACACACACACACACACACACACACACACACACACACACACACACACATGCGCACATACATGCAGGCACACACGTGCATACACACACACATATGCGTGTGCGCTTACGCGCACGCGCGTGCGGGCACACACACTCACACACACACGTGCGTGCACACACACACACACACACACACACACACACACACACACACACACGCACACATGCACATGCACAAACACATGGGCAGTGCCCGCACATCCATACACACACGTGTACATACACTGCACTCGCATACCAAAAGAAACAAAAAAAAAAGACAACCAATGTTTGTAGGCACTCAAGGTCTGACCAGCGCGTTTGGGCTAATGCGTAGGTCAGACATCCGCCGAGTCATAGCCACGAGACCCTCTTCTTTAATTCTCTCATCTTAGTTGTTAATTTCGTTTTATCCATAAGCTTAAAATCATGCGTAGTGTGGTCTCAAAACTTTAGCGGATGCGTATGTGGACTAGTCCGTACGCAGTGATGCCTGCTTAATGGAACTGAAATTGAAAGTGAAGCTACCTGTAAGTAGAATACTTTATGCAAGGCCATGGCGCATTAGAAATGTCCATTGTGTCCAAAGAGTGGTCATTGTAGGGAGAGAGTTCTTTAGTGTGAAAACATAAACTGGACAATGGAATTTAATCTGGTTGACAAGGGTCACGTGACCAGAGGACACTGACTTCAAGATAAAGCGTGATCGAGAAAACATGCTCTAGGCTCGGTTGATATGTGTCTCATGAATGCATGACACTGACTTCAAGATAAAGCATACGCGAGAAAATATGTTTTAGACTCAGTAGCTATGACTCCGTAAACAAAGATGGTGTCTACTTTCACTTTCTTCACCACGTCTTGCCAGTGTCTTCCTTTTCGAAGGGAGGCAACTCACGAACTGACCTGCTACCTTCAAGGCTGTTCAAAACAGATGTTGGATGACGCTTTAACACCTTGTTTCCCCTTACGAGTTGACACATGAAATCCTGGTGTCCGTGACTGCTTTATCCAGACCCCTGTGACAGAACGAACATGGATGTGGGTGTGTTGGAAACGCTGGGAATGAAGTGATGCTGCAGGGAGAGTGCAGAAAACCAGACAGAAGAAAAAGAATGTTGGTGACAGGCAGCCACATTGTGTCTTCAGAGGGCTTCTAGCTCCTCCTCACGAGAAAAAGAACCGGTGTGCCAGCAACAGTTCCAAGCATTCATCTTTAAAACACTGTGTGTGGTGATTTTTAATCAACAGCACAGACAGACAGACAGACATCTCGACAGTCTTTCGGGAACAAAATGTTCTCATATGCATAACGGCTGCTGCTGTAATTAATTAAAATACACTTCCGCCTAAATGGCCGTAGACATTAAAGCTGCCAAGCAAGCCCAAAATTCATTATTTATTTAATTAGAAGTAAAACCTTTCCTGAAAGCATTGGACATTTACGTTGTCCATTGATTCAAAAGCAGGAAGTCAGATGTGAGGGAATGAAGGGACTGAACAAGGAAGGCAACTCTCTCTTCCATGTTGAAACAATTGCCTGCAGATAACTCATAAATGCCGTTTGCAGACCGATTCGCCGACTACATATGAAGACAAAAGTTTCATCTCATTACATTTCTGTGGAGTGGTCTTTATCAGCCACTCGTCCTACCATTCCTGTAGCCCATCAGAGTCCACGCAGAGTCCCCGCTACCTGCTGCTGTGTCAGTTCTGATGAAGAGTTTTAGTGCCGTCGGCAGACAGTTTCGCATTGCTTTTTACATTGTCTAGTAGGTCATTGATGAAGATGGCAAACAAGTTTATACCTTGGGCACTCCTCTGGGGAATGCTGCTGGTAAACTTTGTCTCTTCTGAACACATTCCGTTGACAACAACCGACCGCTTCCGTTCTGACGGGAATGCCTTGATCCACCAATGGATGTTTCCTTTGATGTTTTTATTGACGTACCCTGGCTAAAATACTCCAGGGATCATCCAAACAGCCGAAGTACTTTGAACACTATGGTAAAAATGCATCAGCTGGGGATGAGAACATTACGTGTGTGACCGTTTTTGATTACCCCGCCACATGGGCAGTCACACTCCGACTTCGGGGAATTTCGGAAACTGATAATGTTATGCTAGGAGCTTGTCACAAATGAAGATAATCCCCGCATAACTATGCTGAGCATAACAACATTTTGATGTAGCCTTGGTGTTCCAGCCTATGTCAGTTGGTCTGACACAGCCTTAAGCCAAGGCGAGAATGTTTCCTTTGATGCCTAGTGCTGCTCTATCCGCCAGGAGTCGGTGGTGGAGCATTGGATCTAAAGCCGTTTAAAATCCATGTAGATGATGTCTACCTTCCCTCTTGGTTCTATGATGTTTGTTCAAGTATTCGTTACCTCCAATGGGTGGGTGATGCGTGATCAGCCTGGCACAAAGCCTTGTTGATTCTCGCTGGTCCAATGATTTTGTTAAGGGCGTGACGTCATTTACTTGCTTTCTGCTCGAAGTGACCTCAAGGCATTTCCCTACTTCATCGCGCTCTCCACTGGTTGCGTATTTCTCTCCACTGGTTTTGCGTATTTCTCTCACTGGTTGCATATTTCTTGCCGAGCAGACTACAAGCTTTGATCTACTGTGTCAGTGGCTCTGTCGAGTGTATCATTCTGAGCTCATCCAAATTTATACTCTGTCTCACCAGTTCCGCTCTTCTTCTGATACTCGACTTCTCAGGATATCTCAAGACATTGCCAAGCCTTAAAGACTTTCATTCTCAGCTTCAACGACATCAAACAGGCGAGAAAAAAAAAGATTTCCCGACACTCTGACTCCCTTGCCTCTTTTAATTCTGGCCTTTGAACTCTTCTCTCGGCAACAGGCCTGATTGAGGCATGTCCATCTGAACAGATTCTGTATTGTATTACGTGTGTTGTATACATTAGTTATTTTTTGTAAAGCACCTGCAGCAGTTTTCTTGATGTAATGTGCTTTATGACTATTAATTAATCAATTTTGTTCTTCAACTCATCGGCATTACAAGTTTTCCCATGATCTTACACACTATGTCGGTCAGACTCACTGGTCTGTAGGTATTTGCAAGCATTTTGCCTCTTTTCTTAACACCAGCCTGTGCAACCAGGGCCATTCTCTACTCCTCTGCTCGACTGTCCAGTCTTTAAAGGTACTCTGAGTAAACAGGTTGTTGATCTTACTAGCTCATCTGCCGGTCTGGACAGGATTACTCGTGGGAGTCCATTTGGAGCCGGGGTCTTGTCTACTTTAGGATTTCCCAGTTCTTTCCAGTCGCATCCCCTCCGTCTCTTTTGATGGCGAAATCATCCCACAGCGCTTTATTGTTTAGGTTTAGCAGTTTTGTAATCCCCCCTCCTCCTCAATAGTAAACAAGCTCTGGAAAAAAAATTGTTTTGCAGATCTGCTCCCATATCTCTCTCCACCCCCCCCCCCCCCCCTACTCCACCCCACCCCACCTTCTCTGATTCTGTCTGTCTGCCATCACCTATCTTAGGATCAGCCGCTCCACTTCTTGATCGAGTTTTCGACCTGGCATATTGCCAGAAAGTTTTCGGGGTTGTTTTTTGCGTCAGCTGTTTTTCCTCTTTTCCAGTTCTCTCCATAAACTTTCTGCATGCTTTCCTAATTCTATTTATTTCTGTTTGGTGTTATAACAAGTCTACCATCTCGCGTTTCACTTGAAAACGTCTTCTTAAGTTCTGTAACAGCTTCCTCCTCATGCCAAAAGTGAGAGTGGGGTCGCCGTCTCGTTATGTCGCCATATCGTTCTGTCGCCGTCCAGCTGTATCACTGGATTCCACATCCATTTTGCGCTCACTTTGACGAGATAAGTGATAGTTCTCATTGTCTTGAATGTTATTTGTCTTGCCCGAAGCAGACCAAAGAGGTTAGAACGCGTCGTGTTTTTGTTGTGTAATTTGTTTGTCTCTTTCCTTCGGCGACACAGTAATTTTTCTTTTAAGTTCGATTCAGTTTCCGCCTGCAGTCACTTCATTTTGAAAGTAAATCATATGATGCATATCACTGATGAAAGAGACAGAAGTTGTGTTGTCCCCAAGACATTAGCTTGAGGAACTTCACATGTCATTTTTTTTTATGTAACTGGATTTAACTTACTGGTTTTTGTTACATGAAATACTCTCTATCCAGTCAAGCAAGTTGCCCTTTATCTTTCAGTCCGTGAACAAGTCTGTCGTGCGGGACTTTATCCAAAGCCTTCTGGTAGTCCAGGTATTGAAACTTTCTTTTTTTTTTTTTTTCTTCCTTTCTTTCTTTCTGCGTACGCGGGCTGATACTCCTGCGGACACTCCCTGCGTAGACAGGCAAGTATTAATCCCATCTACCCAACAAAGGGAGTGGAGTTTTGTGTCTATGACCGTTTTTTTAAAAAAAAAATTATTTATTTTATTATTTTTTTTATCCCACCATGAAGGCAGCCGTACTCCATACTTCGGGGAAAAGGTACTGAAACAATGTCTTCTAGTTTGTTGTCATTTGACTGTCATCCAGCCTCTCAGAGAGTTATTTGAATGGGAGCGGAAACTGTTCCCTTTCCCTCTTTCCTTACCCGGGCGTGTACACACACTCTCTCTCTCTCTCTCTCTCTCTCTCTCTCTCTCACACACACACACACACAGACACACACACAACACACGCACGCACACGCACACGCATACATACACACACACACGCGCGCGCGCGCGCGCGCGCGCGCGTGCGCCCCCACACTCGTACACACACACACACACACACACACACACACACACTTTCAAGGGAAGTAACACCGATTAACCTCATAACAACCGGAACAGCGGTGAGTTGGGTGGGCTTCAAGTGAAATCACCAGCAGGCAGCGTCTGTGATCTGTCACAGTGACAGTGTGTACCTTACAGGATTCTTCAGCCTCAAGTTGGCCACCAGAACGAAACGATGTGTAAGTGATAGTATTTTTTTTCTGTTATACATAATGTTGATTTAAGCCCAGTAACTGTATCGAATTCAATTTGATCTGTTGTGTTGTCTACAGTCTCATGACTAAAAATAAAACGAGTCGGTCGGGGCGCGCGCTAATTTTCTGCAGCTGTGACCGACTGATGTCGATCATTTATGTCATGGACACTTTTCAAGAATATCGGGGCAAAACAGGCAATTTTTGTTAAATTTACTAATGGAATCTGGAAAAAAAACAACGCAGCTTGACACGTGAATCAATCGTGATTGTGTTTCCACACAAGGTGCGCCCTTCCGTAAACTTGATGAAGACCAACTTGATACCATTGATCTGAATGCCAAGCCCAACGTTCGAAGTAGCGACCCCTTGGGGCCCACGTATGGCCATTACCTCCCAAGTTCTGCGTTTTGTTGGTCAGGATGGATACAGGGTTGGGGACGGAGTCAAATGACGATGCTAGCTAAAGACTGAGATACATGTAACATTGACATCATCAGAATGTGTCACATGGTTATGGTTGATTTCATTCATTAATTAATAACATTAACATATTGGCAACCTTCAGTATTGGAATACTTGAGTGTATGTATATAATGTAAAAATAACACACACACACACACACACACACACACACACACACACACACACACACACACACACTTTCTCTCTCTCTCTCTGATGTGGAATATTGTTAAGGACCAGATACTTTCTCAAACTGTATTGTTTAATAGCATTTCCAACAGGTGTCAGTGTCATTATCTACTGTTTATATTGTTCTGACTATCTGTTAATTACCAAATGCACTATGTATGCAATAAAGACATGTAAAAATTTTGTAGAATGTCTCGAGTTTTTAATATCCTTTCTTTTTCAACTGTCATTTACTGATAACCCAGTGCACAGAACTAAATAAAAGTAAAGAATTATTAAAACACAGGTTACAGGTATAGATTAAAGAAAATAATTAACAGTGAAATCTTAGATGATTTCCCTTGATTTGAAGTGAGCAAAATTTGAGTTCAAATACTGATGGATGAATGAATAAATGATGTTTTAAACATCTTTGTAACTAAATCATTTTAGACACACTCTCAGACTTTTACACACACACACACACATACATGCACATGCACACGCACACATGCATGCATGTATACGCGCACACACACTCACGCACACACTGTACATGCACTCAAGTTTCACTTACACACACAGACACACACACATATTACAAACATGCATACTTATACTGATATACTCAGACATGTGATATATGTGCATGTAAGTGCACACAGACCTGTCCCTTCCCTCACCAACCCAAGCAAACATACATGTACACACACACACACACACACACACATACACACACACACACACACACACACACACACACACACACACACACACACTCACACACACACACACATTCACATGTGCATGTGTACACACACACGTGTACACACACACACACACACACACACACACACACACACACACACACACACACACACACACACGTATACACACATACAGACTGAAAGTGAAATGTCCCTGAGTACAGCCTAGTTTGAAGATAACTATAGATTCCAGTTGTGTACTGTGTTACATTGATCTCTAATCATTGATCTCTAATCATAGGATTCTGCCCTTGCTTTGTTTTTGTTGTCACATTTTGTGTGACCTTGGCTTTTGACCACCTTCTGTTTTTCTTGTTTTGCATGGACACTGACACTCACAGCAGCGTCATCGGTAAGTGTGAAAGGTGTTCTGTGTGTGTGTGTGTTTCCATGGTTTGGGTCCTGTAGCTTGTGAACTGTGATTGTGAAATTTGTGTACACAGCTCATTTCTTATTTTGAAGAAAAAAAATCACTGGAAGAATTTTGTCTTCATTAAGAAACTCAGAATGGTGAAAAGAACAAAAACAAATAAAAAACAAAACAAAAACAGAAACTTATTTTTCTCATTAACCATTTACAGTATGTCCCTGTTTAGTGTGTGTGTGTGTGTGTGTGTGAGTGTGTGTGTGCTTGTGTGTGTGTGTGTGTGTGTGTGTGTGTGTGTGTGTGTGTGTATACATTATGTGTGTGTGTGAGTGTGTGTCTGTGTGTGTAAGTGTGTGTGTGTGTGTGTGTGTGTGTGTGTGTGTGTGTGTGTGTGTGTGTGATATCAAACTTATACATATTTCTCTTCCTTAGAGTAGATTCTCTTAAAAAAGAATGTTATTGTTAAAAACCTATTTCTTTAAGCTTCACAACAGTTGGAACTTTCTCTGCCTGGAACTCTTCGATTTGCCATTTGGTTTTTATTTGAGCTTTGAATTCTGGGGAGAGAGATATGGTTGACTGTTTTGGGGTGTTCGTGGCAGTGTTTCTTGATAGAGATTAGAACATGTGGTATGAATGTTGCCTTGGATTTCTGATAGAATCCTTTCTGCTGTTTTATTTTGTGCGCAGATGATTATGAAATACAGTTTCTTGAATGAGAAAAAGTTGAAATATTAATTTTATCTGTCCGATAAAACTTTATGTAAAATGCAAAGTATTCTATTTAGTTTGGGAGGTGTTGTGCTGTTTTAATTAAGCACTCATTATTAGTATTATTGTTATTATTATTGTTGTTATTTTTAGACAGGAATGTGTGTGTGTGTGTGTGTCTGGTGTGTGTGTGTGTGTTTTGTATTTGTGTGTGTGTGTGTGTGTGTGTGTATGTGTGTGTTTGTGTGTACTCCCAGTGTGCCTTTGCATTGTCTTATTAACTGTGTGTACATGTGGTACTTGTATTGTATGAAATGCTTCACATTTGATTCAAAGCTTGTAACATTTCAGTTAGAAGAGTGTATAGAGTCTACACAGGCTTTGCTATTTTGTGTACATGTGTAAAGTTTGAATGACAGAAAAGAAAGGAGATTAAAAAAAAAAAGAAGGTTTTTGGGGGATGTGGGTGAGGGTGAAAGCATGTTGTATGGGATCTCATCGTCAACCTTTGCAACTCATGTACCACTCTAAACTTTTCTTCATTTATAGAAATGACAAAGAAAAACCAAAAATCCCTCTTTAAGTTAAAAAAAAAAAAAAAAAGAAGTAAAAGTAAAAATGTGTGTCAAAAAAGAAGGGGCAAAAGGAGGAATAGAGGGGAGGTTGTGGACCCAGAAGAGGGGAGGGGGGGATAGTAAAAAGGACAACCTGTTTTACAAACACCTTGGTTAATGCACTGTTTGAGACATCATGGACTGGGGGACAGAGAGAGAGAGAGAATGAGCCAAGAAGAAAGGGGAGGTGTGTTTGTTGAATGAAAGTGAAGCGTGAAGACCTGCTTGACTGACAGACAGTGACAAATGGGCAGGCGCTTGCCCTCTGCCTGTCCTTCAGTCATGGTTCACCTTTGACTTGCCTCTGTCCTGGCCCTGCAGGGTTTGTGGGCGGGCACTGGTATTGCTCATGGCCCAGACATGCATGTATTAAATGTAGATCATTCTGGCATTGTGACCAATGTCACCGCTGTACGTATGGGTGCATCAGTAATGTGGATTTGGGGCTGGCGAGGTGTGATGGAGGTGGCCTAGAGATCCCGCATCTCCAGGTCTCACTGAGAACTTGGAACAGATTATGGGAACTTAGGCATGTTGCCAGTCTGTTGAGAATATGTGTGTGTATATATATATATATATATATATATATATATATATATATATATATATATATATATATCTCCTGCTTTCTTTTTATCCCAGGATGCTTTTTTAAAATTTTTTTCAATAGGCCAAACATCTGTTACATGAAATATGTGGAGCTATATGTATCGTCTGTTTTCTACGTTGTGTTTGGAAGCAGAGAACAGAGGAAGAAAAAGTGTGTTATCTGTGTTGTGTGTCAAGACTGTGTGTTTTCGTATGTGTGTGTAGGTGCTACACTTGTATGTATTTATGTATATGTACTTGTGTCTTATGTATGTGGGCAGTAAAGGAGAGTGAGAGGATTAAGATTAAAATTATAGTCCCGTCAACAGCAGAGGTTATCTCGGGACTGTTACCACATTCCAAACTACCACGTATATATGTTAAAAAGGATTAAAAGCAAAACCTCTCCCAACCCATTAAAAACAGATTAAAAGAACCTATCCGCAAAGGGCCACACCAGGGCCGTCACCACGTTAGAGAGTGAGAGGAATGATAGGTCTGATGTGTGTGTGTAAGAAAGTGTTTGTGTGTGTGTATGTGTGTGTGTGTGTGTGTGTGTGTGTGTGTGTGTGTGTGTGTGTGTGTGTGTGTGTGTGTGTGAGTGTGTGTGTGTGTGTGTGTGTGTGTGTGTGTGTGTGTGCATTCATGCATTATTAATACGGGTTTATGACTGTTCCTGCCACCTGTATAAAACAATAGCTTCACACACACTGCAGGATGGTTGAGATTAAAACCTGGAGGGGGTGAAACAACAATGGTGTGATGAATGGGTTGTTCATACTGTTTGTCTGATTTATTTGACACATCTTTTAAAAACTGTATTGAAATGACCTGTTTCAGAAAGGATTGTCCCCAACACAGAAAGGACTTTTGTATAGTGGAATCTCTCTGATCCTTTGCAGAGTGTGTGCAGTCTTTGGTGTGGTGTGAGTGACCCAGAAGATGATGGGGTTAGGAAAGGGGAAGGGAAGGACTGTTAATTTGTAGCTGTGTGGCACTATATGGGTAACAGTTGCTCCCCTTTGACCAGGACTTGTTCCGCTCTGAGCTAGTTCTGGCTGGTCTGAGCACGGTTGTCAAAACTTCAAGATGTTTGACATTTGGGAATGTGATTGTGAAGGACAGCGTAACATACATGAACAAGAGGCAAACTTGTCTCTTTATAATGCCAAAGAAGTCTTGCTGGTTTGGTTTTTAAATGTGTCCCAAGAGAACTGTTGGGTATTAGCTCAGAGACAAAGTTTCAGTCTTATGTTGCCATTGTTGTGTGAAAAGGAATGATGTGCTGTGTGTGTATGTGTGTGTGTGTGTGTGTGTGTGTGTGTGTGTGTGTGTGTGAGTGGGTGACAAATTTGTGTGCATTGTGTGTGTGTGTGTAGCAATTAGAGACATGGTCAAATATGAAACAATTGATATAATTTCCATTGCAATGAACTCTCTAGAATAAGATTGTCTTCTTCTCAAGACATGTGCATGCGTTTTAGGAGAAACGCTTTTCATTTCTCTCATCTAGATTTAATGAGACTCCTTCCCTTGAAAGACTGTTTTGTTTAGCATATTGTTCATAATGTCTGGCCTCTGTTTTTTTTTTTTTTTTTTTAAATAACTGGAATATGTCTGTCTGTCTGTGACCTTCCAGTTCAGATGCCAAGTCTTTATTAACCCGTTCAGTGCCTAACTTGATGAGATAACTCGACGGCAAGAATGTGCACTCATCGCTGCCATGGCTGTTGATTATACTTGTCAAGGGGAAGTCCAGAATTTTCCTCGTTTTATATTTATACTGTTTACAAAAGAGAGGATATTTTTTTTTAGAGAGGTGAAGGTTCTAGATTCTATTGATAGAACAAGTAATCTCGTTTTCGTCGGTGAGAAAGTCAGTAGAATTTTTTGAAAATATATACCCCCGCCCCCTTTTTTTTCTTAAACCCTGGCAAATAGAATTTAACTTTAAGCTTAATTCCCACGCAGCGAAAGGGTTAAGAATGCTTTGACTTATACATGTCTGCCTGTGTCCAACCAGTTCAGATGCCCTGTCTTTAAAGATAGCTTTGACTTAAACATGTCTCTCTGTGTCCTACCAGTTCAGATGCCCTCTCTTTAACAAAAACTGCTTTGACTGGGAACATATCCGTCTAAGTATCATGGTTATCATGTTGCCTGCCAAGACAGCCTCTCCCTGTACTAAAGATGTGTTTATTAAATCTCAAAATATTTCTTGCTTTTTCACCTGATTTATCTTACAGCAAGGGCTTCCTTTCTTTCAATTTTTCTTGCTTTTTTTTTTTTTTTTCTCCTGGAACATGAAACTTTTGTCTACTGTAGTGTGGATTTGCCATCCATGAATATTCCCATCCCTGAATGAAAAAGGTGTATGCGTGTGTGTGTGTGTGTGTGTGTGTGTGTGTGTGTGTGTGTATTTGTACACGCGCATCCCTGCGTGCGTGTGTGTGTATGTGTGGAGGAGGGGGTAGTAAGGGGGTGGGTGGGAGAAGAAGGTGGGATGGAAGAACTCTCTTGTTACTTTGCCTGTGCTGCCTCCCTGAACAAAGTCCTTTCCTTTAGGGAGTTTTTCAGTTCTCTCCCCCCCCATCCCCCCCTCCCCCCACACACACTTCATATTGCTTAGAGCTCAACCAACCACAGAGCGCCATATCAGGGCTGTCACCCCACTGGAGCCAATTGTTTCCCTTGGAATGTTGATGTTGATGCTATTGTCGTTGTCTGTAGTAGATTCACCACCAGTAGAGACTTCCATTGTTCAAAGACTCTCAAATAATGTTGCCTCCTGCTCTCCAGCTGCTTGTATAGAGTTGTCTTTTTTTTTTTTTTTCAACTGATGAAAGAAAAAAAAATTCGAGAGCTGTATGAGTTCTGCTTTTGTTATTTTTCAATAATTGAAAACTGTTTTGGAGTTGGAGTATTTTGCCCCTTTCTCTTGCTCTGTCTCTGTCTGTGTCTGTTTGTCTGTCTGTCTCTCACACACATTCTCTCTTTCTCTCTCTCTCTCTGTCTCTGTCTCATTCTCTCTCTCTCTCTCTCTCTCTCTCTCTCTCTCTCTCTCTCTCTCCCTCTCTCTCTCTTTTTCTCTCTCTTTCTCATAGTCTCTCTCTCTCTGAGTCTCTCTCTCCAACTCTGTCTTCTCTGTCTCTGTCTCTGTATTGTATTCCTCTCTTCTCTGTTTGACCTTCTGCATAAATGACTGTCTTCCTTTGGTCTCCAGCTTTGGTCTTTTTTTTTTGTTTTTTTTTTGTTTTGTTTTGAATGACATATCTGTCTGGATCACAAAGTACCATCAGCTGTTAACATGGCACTGCAAGGCATTTTCATTATGCACTTTTTTACACCTTACCTATGATTGTGCCTTCTCCCCCATGTGGAACAGTGTTAACAAATCAAAGCTGTGACTGGGCTGTAGGGGCTGGAAGGAGAACCGCTACTCCACCCCTCTTTTTCCCCCACTCTGTGTGTGGGAAGAACATTTTGATGTCTGCAAGCAGTGTCATAACAGATCACAGTTCTCATTCCTGTCAGCAACAAGATTACCTAAAGCAAAGGTACCTCGGTGTCCTAATTGTGTGCTCTAGTTCTAATTTTTTTTTTGTTTTGGACCTACATTATCCATATTAGACTTTTTCTGAACCTTTGAACTTCCATTTGTCATTTTTCCACAACTGCCAAGTTAAAAAAAATGTTTTCATTAAAAAAAAATTTGTAGGGCATGAGTTGTGGATTGGAAACAAAACAAAACAAAAACAAAACTTGAGTACTTAAGAAAATACCAAGCAGATGCTCTAAGGCTAACTCACACCATATTTTTTTTTTTTAAATGAAAATTTTGGTTGCAGATGTAGTTAGTTGTGTTTGTTTTTTTTTTTTTTTTATCATGTTCCTAAGGAGGCCACAAAGAAAAAAACAATCTCATGCTGTTTGCATACAGGCCACTGCTTTTGCACCAGTTGTTATCTTTTACAAGGTGAAGAAGCTCCGTGGTGCATTCCATGCCGTATACCACTCACAGTGAAACATCTTCTTGTAGAGAGTGTTGGGACTTGCATGTGAGACATAAACACTTTACAGCAGACTTCATGAAAACCTTGTTCAGAGATGTCCCACCTGATGTGATCTTTGAATTTCTTAAAGAGATTAACATTTTTCAAATGATCTCAGATTTTACAGCAGAAAGATTTTTTAACAAAGTTTTTGGTGTATTTCTAGGGTTGTGTGAATGAGATGTTTTTAAAAGAAAATGACTTGTGAGCTGACTTTGGCATGGTGACAGCCCTGATATGGCCCTTTGCGGTTGGCTGGGCTATAAGCAACATTACCTTACCCTGTGCATGTGTTTGTATATTGTCGATGTTTGTAAGTGAGGTGTGTGGTCACTCGCCTGCATCCTGAAAGTGAGGGAAATCCATTTGTGACTTTGATGCTGTCTCCCTACACTCTGCCGTCGAAGTTTGAGGCCTGTTCAGACATATTTGAACAGTCTGTACAGCTCTCTGAGATGTGGTGATCAATATAGTGGCCCCTAGGGGCTGCTGAATTCCCCCACACAGTCATGTTGAATGGACACAAGCTCAAAATGCATTAAAAGAAAAAAAGAGACAAGAAACTGGGAGTCATCGCAGAAGCACTGTGCAGAGAGCTGCTGCTTGCAGGACACATCAAATGGCAGTGCAGGACTCAGCATCCAGATACACCTTGTGAGAAGAAAATGTAAGGTTGCCCTCGATGGCTGGAAGTACTGGTACAGGGTGGATTAGTTGTTAGCTCGTGTTGTGGATTGTTGTAGAATGTGTGGAATGGTATTTAAGATGTGACTTGAAGAATGATCAAAGATGATGATCTGTACATGTCTGCGCACACACGTGCGCCGCCCCACACATACACACACATACACTCTCTCTCTCTCTCTCTCACACACACACACACACACACACACACACACACACCCCATACCATACAACACAACTCAACAACAAACAGCATCACACCAAACCCCACCACAACACACTGCACCGCAACACAAAACAGTTTAACCCCCATCCCATGCCACATCATTTGTTGAAGGAGCGAAGCAGAAATGGGGTGAAGAAAGGGACAGTGTGAAGTGCCCCCCTGCTCCAGCAAGCCATTCCTTGGCTTCACAGAAGTGTGAAAGCAAAAACTATCCCCACCTCCCCCCCCCCCCCCCATTTCCCATCCCACTCCTCTGCCCCATTGCCACCTCCCCCCTCCCCACCCTGTGCTGTCTAACGTGACTCCTGCTGAACACGGGTGAACTGTGACGCAGAGGCTAAGCCACGAGGTCACACCCTCTGTGCGACAGATCTGGTGTTAAGAATGACTAGCACTGATAAGTTTGTCAACAGTGTCGCCTTCTTATATGTATCACCCTCCTCCTCTCTGTGCGACAGATATCATGTGAATGTCTGGCATTGATAAGTTCGTCGACAGTGTCGCCTTCTTATATGTCCATCCCCCTCACCCACCCACCCCATCCTCGACACCTCTCATTTACTCCACCACCATCTCTCCGTCCCCAAGTCTCTTTCTCCTCCAGTCAGTCTTTTTAAAGGGAAAGTGAGTGACAAGAGGTTTTCTTTTTTTGTTTAAAAAAAAAAAAAATCCTACCGCACCCACAAGGTTGTAGGATAAAAGACTTGTTGCTCTTATTTTTACTCTGTTTCGTGACTACGTATTCTCTTATATGGTCCAGCTGTTGTTTTTTTTTTTAATGGAGAGATTAAAAAGGCTTGTGCAACACATTTTTTGCCCGTCTTTTTTTTTTTCCCCCTGGTGTCCACTTTCTAGGTACCTCCTGTATCTTAATGTCTGTGGTTTTGGTTTCACTGGTGCTGGTTCCAACGCTGGTTGTTGCGTGGCAGTGCAGGGCAGTCAGTGTTGTGTGGCAGTGCAGGGCAGTCAGTGTTGCGTGGCAGTGCAGGGCAGTCAG